>JAUZNJ010029741.1:0-15235 GCA_034780135.1 Jordanella pulchra
GGGGAAGAACAGGACGACACAGGGAGCACAGAGAACAGAAACCTCAAAAACATCACAAGGACAGACGGATCATGACAGTAACGTCATTCATACAGAGGCAGACTTAGCCATTTTAGGGCCCCAGGTAAACTTCAGTCAGGGGGCCCTCCTCCAGGTGTGTTTGATTTAATGGGCTGCATCTTCTAAGGACCCGGTCTGCCTGAACTGGGTCCTTCGAGGGCCATGAAAATAAGGAGGATGGAAGAATTTTGCTCTGGATAATACCACACATAATACCATATGCATTCTGCTCACGTTTTAGCGCGAGGGTTTTAATCATAAAAATCATTTATGTGTAAATAAGTAATAACCGCATTAACCATAAGTGCATGAGGATTTCTTCGAGTTCCCCCTAGGAACTTGGGGCCCTAGAATCTGTAGCAATAACTAAACACAGACAATCACAGAAGATCAACATCCAATATTACAAAAACTGAGCTGCTCTAGAAAGAATGGATAAAGATTTTAGCTTCTAGATGTAACAAGCTGCTGGAGAGACACTATTTTTTTTATTTGCTAAAGAAAATGGTAATCTGTCTAATGTAAATCTATGACTCATTTTCCTTACACTTAAAAAATATGCCCTAATTTGTGTTGGTGGGTCACAAAAAAACCCCCTCAAAATATGTTGTGATTAAAATAAATCCTTTTGCACAGACCTGTATCCTCTGTTTACCTAATTAAAGTGCTGCCTCATAAACATTTATAAACAGCTTAAGATGGAAAAGATGGGATACCACTCTTAGAGCTGGTGTTTTGGATGCTTCATGATGAGCTAAGCATACTGGTTGTGTCTGTGAGCTGGGGAGAAAAATAAGGCTGCTGATTTATCCCATGAATAAAGCATGACTTGAAAGTAAGAACACAAGTCTGTCCTCCTGATGTGTGGCTGTGTAAACAGCCACTAGGATCAAGGGGTTGGCTGGTTTACAGAAGGTCACCAGCAGGCTCTACATCTGCTTACACTTTCTCACATTGTTGACTGAATATCAATAGTTTACAGGCAAACTTCCACCTAAATATGCTGACAGACACAATAAGTGTACAAATAGGGGGTTAAAACTAAAGATGAAATCTCAAGCCACAGGTGCACTAGTAAATGTGCATTGTGTCAAGCAGGAAACAGAGGATATTTTTTTTTACTTTTTCTCCATTATGAGATGTTTTCGAAAGGATTAAGAACAACTGATTAACATGCAACAAACATCTTCCCTGCGCTGTTGGCGGAAATTACTGTTCCACCAGCACAACGCTTTCATCATATTAGAATATTTCACCCCAGCTGTCGCAGAGATTTTACAGAGGTCATGCAGTGCTGTTGACAACTACCGTGTTTGCCTTGGGGTTATGACTGGAAGGGGAAGAAGGGTGAAAACAACTGAGAGAAGAAGACTTGTTTACTCTCGCACTGTGTCATCATCTGTAAATGTGGTGTTGTGAGAAAGGCACAGCGAACCTGAGAAATGGTGAGAGAAAAAAATTTCCTGATCACAGATTGATGCACAGAAAGGAATTACCTGCATTATGGGATGCTATTTCCAGTTAATTATGTAAAAAAGATAGCAGCATCTTTTTTTAACTCTCTTAGCTGCTTTGAACTCATGTAGCACAGTAATTGAAACTATGTCCTAAACAGGTGTACAAAGTACTTGAAGCTGTGACACTTTCTGCTCATCCAAGTGTTTTTCTCTGAAATGACTGAGACAGGATACACGGCTGAAGTAAACACCCTAAAGCAATCAAACAATGCTGTTGCCTTTTCACTTTTCAAAGAGAGAAACCTGACCTTCCACCTTAGGAGTATGAAGTAGTTATGATCTATCTTCTATGTAACCAGCTGACTGCTAGATTTGAAGGAGAAAATAAAAAGTGATGAGTTAAACTCAGAGAAAATGAATGATTTGTCAAAGGTTTTATTTATTTATTGTGATTTATTTATTAAACGTTTGCCTTTGAAAGAGGAAAGTTTATCGATTATCTAATTTTCCAATGATTTCCTGTTTTTTTGTTTTTCATCTTTCAAAGTGATGGTCCATCTTTAATTTAACTGTATAACATGACGTTAGTGCTAATGATTCAGTGAGGAACAGCCGGGATTTTCTAAAGAAATACAATCATTGTCTGTTTAACTACTTCTAAATCTTGAACTAAAATTTGAATTAAAGTTAAATGTTGTTTTGGAAGTTGCTCAGTTGAACTTGTTTAAGCAAAATTTAGATTTATTGTCTAATCTAAAGAATTTTTTTTTTTCCAAAAAGAGTCTTTCTCTAATACAAAAATCTTTAAAGCCAAACAGATTTTGAATCTACTTATAATTGTACCTTCAGGCAAATGTTTTAACCACATTTAATGCATAAATGCACGCTCTCAAACTTGTTGCATTTAACTTGCTAAGTACAGGGGCAAGTTATGTCTCTCTATAATTCATTATAGGGATATATAACAAATTCTAGAGATGCATAACTTACATCTCCCTATAATTCTCTCTGTAATTCATTATAGGGAGGCATGGGTATGATTGCATGCATGATTGTATACATTTTTTTAAAAGGCTAAGCTCATATTAGCTGCCCACCATCATAGGTCCCACTTTCCAAGAGGAGTCCACTTTCCTCCAAGATCCTGAAGTCTCCAACACTGATGAAGTTGTAATCCACTCCTGGCACCTCCCCCTCTCGAGGAAGCCGTGTGGTGCCTGGAAAAGCATAGCGATAAGAGACACGGTTAAAAACACAGTTCCTAAGAAACGACAGTGCATTCAAGTGATATGATACAAACAAATGCTGCAGTTTAGATACAGAGATTAGCTTGTGGTATTTTCTTCCTACTGTCTAACTCTCAGCTTCTAAAACCAAATGTAGTTCATCTGAATCCAAACATGTTTAAAACTCACAGAAAATCAAACATTTGGTCCTCTAACACTTTTTGAGGTCTGTCTCTGTTGTCATGTGACATGTATTCATGTTTTGTTACTTGTTCTTTGTGTAAATGCAGGGTTGTTTGCAACATTTTTGTTTTGCAAAACAAATAAAAGTTACAAATCTGATTAAACTTGCCGTCCATTTTTTTCTAGCCGGTGGACTCTGGCTTTGATTTTAAACAAGATTCCTTGGAATATGAGCAGCCTATTGAACACCACTAGATTTACTTTATGTCACCTCCAACGAGTGACTGCAGCTTTTATACATTATAACAGTGACTCTGCTGATGTACATGGCAACAGCTAAAATCAGAAAACAGCTATGTTAATTATAGATGTGAATTATGATGGAAGTAATGAGTTGTGTAACCTCCCAGTGCGATATAGGTTCACTCCACAACCACAAAGACCAACCTGAATGCAAATGACATGAGGCCCTCCTGCAAGCAGCTTTTCCTCCTGTGGTGAAGCCACAGCCTGTATGAGTGCTGATAGGAGAGATATTTTATACTAGGATGAACTTCCAAATAGTATCACATTTTTTTCTTCTATTTATTGAGTAGGAAGCTAAACAGAGCACAAAATTAAACGGTGAGGTTATATGGCTCTTGATTCCTTTTTAATATAGGAAAACAAGGTTTCCTTTGCCTGAGGGCCATGATAGGCTTTAATTAACAAGTTATTTTTAATAACTGAGACAATGTTTCAGTATAACTACAGATAGAAATGGTCATTAATTCAGAATTCGGTTAAAATAAGATACATTTTGTTTGTAAAAAAGCTCAGAAAAGATGTGAATTTCTCTTCAAAGTTTAAAAAAATTCAACTTCTATCTTGCCCCTTTTTCCTACTGTAATTAAGTCCCTCTTCAAACAATAAGAAAGAACTACATAACAATCAACCAGAGCATAGATGGTCTATGAAGGGTCTCTGAGAGGTCTTTTATTATACTCCAGTGTGCTGCTAATAGAGCGTGAGAGATGCTTGATGGGACTGAGTATGTTAGATCAATCTGGTTCTCTATCATGTTCAGGGGGTGATTGGTGCTTTGAGTTTTCATTTTATGCTTTTATATTCTGAGTGTTTGATTTATTTCTTTTATCTAGTCAATCACAATATTTTTTCAAAATCAGATTAGAAAAAAATTGCGTCGACACAAGTCTGCAGAGCACCAGTGAAGCTGCTGTAGTACATATGCCAGGCCTTTTGGTGGCGCTGTGATACTATAACAGAATCACACCCAAAATGCTGACAAAACCCCTGGGTACCTGCAGACATGGCGGTAAAGAGGCGCGGGCAGGTTACAGATGTAGATTAAGCTACAATGTCATTGTTAGGAAAGATGTGTCTCCCATGGACACACTAAAGCATGAAATACGAACACTCTTGGACTATAAATCAAAACATACTGCTTAGGCTCCCGCAAAACACTGCTTCTCTTTAGATACACAGCTTCAACGACAAAATATCTTTGCCTTTACACTTAACCCCATCTCCGTTGTGATGTTGCCTTAATAAATTCTAGATATAAAAGATGCTACCTGCACTGAATATTATTTTAGAAATAAATTTTTACTGCATGCTAACAACAAGTAGCAGCAATCAGCTACAGATTACATCATTCTAATACAGCGAAGTAACAGAGATTGGTTTAAGAAGACTGTTCTGATGGAATAAACTTAACTGACATTGAAACCTTACAATAAAACTGTTTGGAAATACTATCAGAAGAGACAGGAGCATCTCTAAGTTGATTTTCTTTTTTTTTGAAGTGTAGAGTCTGTGCCAATTAGCAGTGAAAAGACTTCCGGCGGCTCAATGGCCTATTAACTAAATTTATGTAGCAGCTTCCTTTTATTTTTCCCCTCTTACATTTTCTCTCTAATTGGACTGTGACAGCTACTCTGCTCAGGTACAGAGCAGTAAAAACACAAGCACCCAGCAACACCAAAATCACTAACACCTCCCTTTTAAGTCTTTGCTAGTAGAAGCAGGTAATATTACATTGCATTAAAGAATGCCAGCCTGTACTGCTTCTCATTAACAACTTGTTTTCCTACTAAGGTACCCCAAACTGTCCCTTGTAGGCCAATTGCATGCCAAGCAGTCATGTATCTGTCAGATATCTTTACAAGAAATCATCCTGGATGACAAACCAATATTTACCAAAAGCTTCAATTAAGGGAGTCTTTTTAGAGGGCAAAATGAACGCACCAAACAAAAAATGTCTTTTAAATATTTTGTCTTGCTTTTATTTTGGATAATTGGCTTTTTAAAGAAAACATTTAAGACATGTCTTTGCAGAAACAACAGTCCCCTCCAGCTTAATGCCAGACAAAAGGGATGCGATGTGTAGAGGATTCATTAAAGAAGAGATATTTTCAGCATACATGGTGGCCTGAGTGTGTAATGTTTGTTAACTGTAGAAGGTGCAGCTCTTCTTGAGTTACACAGTATCAGTGAAATGCATGTCTAGGGACATTTTTCCATGCGTGGCAACCAACCTGGTTTTCATAAAAACGGGAAAAAGACTGGCAGAGCTAACAGGTATCTATTATAGAAACCCACTAAGCACACACTAAAATGTTGAATCTTTTTTTCTGAGGTGTACAAATTGTAATTTAAAAACAGGGGTCGGCAATCATCCATACAATCATGACAACCCTTGGAAGTAAATACAAATTCTTCTCGGAACATTCCCAGCTCAATTTTCTCCCAGGTGGTAAGAAAATAACTCTGTATATTTCTTCAAAAAACTACTATCAATTTACAGCTTTGATTGTTATTGTAATTAAGTTGTTTAAAGTTTAGACTTCATCGTCATCATCATCATTATCATCATCATCTATTTATAAAGCACTTAAAAATCAATGAACTGTACAGGTAAGTAGAACTAAAACGAAGATAGAATATTGACATTACTAAAAGAAGCAATAATTAAAACACAAGGTTATTATTATACACAAGAGATTTGGTAATAGAGAGTAAAGAAAAAACAAAGGAGGTCCTAATAAGTCTGCTCTTTGGGATTAAAAGCCTTTTTAAAAAGATGTTTTAAAAAAGAAGTAAGCAGATCTCAAAGAAGGAGTGAGACTTTCAGAATTTCTGAGATGAGAAAGCTCCGTCTCCTCTGTCACCAGCCGAATCCTTAGAACAGCTAAAAGCTTCTTATTTAGAGATCTTAAAGATCTACTCAGGATATGTGGCTATGAAAGCTCTTTGAGATAGAAAGGTACCAGACCAATATGATATTTGAAAATTTTAAGTTAAATTTTAACATAATTCTTAAAGAAACAGGAGGCAGAGGAAAGAAAAATACCCTCTATGAGCCAGCTGTGAGCAGCTTTAGAGAAAATGCCTTAAAAACAAGCTGGAGATAATGTTGAATTCTTAGTAAAACATCCATCATAACAAACATCATAAATAACACTAACAGAAACAGAATGGCCTCCATTCAAGTTTGGATCAATTTACCCTTTTCTAGTTGAAAACCATGGCCTCAGACTTAAAGCACATCCAAGAAAAAATACTTCAACCATTTCAAAGAAGTTTTGAAGTAAACACAAATGTCACTTTGGTCCTGAGAAATTCCACTGCGCTCTTTTCTGTCTGCACTGAGAGAATGTCAGAACGGGAACCCCAGAGGTCGGCAGTCAGAAGAGGCATTAAGTGAGATCAACATGGAGAATCTGAGCACAGTTTTATGATGGTACTTCAAAAATAAAAGCTCAGAGATTTTGAAGCTGGAAATTCAGATGAAAAAAAAACATAGAAAGGCATAGTCAAGGAGTTTAACAGATTAATGTCAAAAAGATCACATATTCTTTAGACAGAAATGCCAAGCATTTTGCATATTTACTGTATCCAATACATTTTATTTCATCCTATGATAAGATGCAATGGTTATCAAATTCAAAGAAAAGGAAGATAAGAGCAGAAACTGAGCAGTTGCACTTATAGAGATTGTATGAGTGAATCAGTTATTTTCAGGAGACACTTTTCACTTCAACCTATTGTCACAGTGGGAAGTCAAATGATAAAAGGTAATGTTTCTTTAATCACTAACTTATTGAATGCATAATGTTATTTTCATTCTATATTGTTTAGAGTTTGATCATTTATTTGAAAGAATAACCTAAGATATTTCCTTAAATGACTTTGATTGAGCAGGACCAACACCGTGGCACACAAACACATAATATAGATGTTCAGTGATATGAGAGGTGACGGTGTGCAAAGGTAATCAAAACAGGCCTGCTTATATATTTTTGCTGTTTGCATGGTTGTCACTAACATTTGGGTTTAAATTCATCTTCAGGTCAGCCTGTGTATCATCAGCTTTAATTTTCAGCAAACTTTGCGTCTGACTTTGTAATTCCTCGTCAAGAAGAAAAGAAGTATTGATTTGTCACAATGAGAAAATTACCACCCAAGCTATAGCACTAGAAAGAAGTCAGGTCGGGCCTTTTTCCTGTATGAGTGTAATAACTGTCAAGCACAAGAAGTATTGAGTTTTCAGAGTTGAAAAGTCACAACCGACATCCTCATTTTCAAAGATTGACCTCTATCTAGGGTGTACTCCACTGCCGCCAACTCGTCACGCACAGATTCTTGTTACTGACCCCATTTGAGTTTTATTCCTAACGAACAAGGTAGCCTTCAGCATCAATTTTCAATGAGCCAGAAATTCTGATAGATTTGAACTGAAATCCCTTAAAGCCATGAAATTGTTGCCAAACGTTTCCTGCCACTGGTCTGACTCTGAGCTCTTTAGAGCTGTAAATGAAAACATGAGGGGACTGGCATCTGTTTATAGCTGTCAAAGATGCTTTGCTACTAAAACTGATGGGTTTTCCAGATTAATAATGTTTTAATAGAATAGAATAGAATAGAATAGGATACACTTTATTCAAATTCAATTAAATGCAAAAATAATGAATTTTAATATTTAATTCCATTTGGGATAAATAAAATATGTATAATATTGTTCCCTATGGGAAATTTGTCTTGGACTCAAAAGTTTGCTGTGCATAGTAATATCTGCCATTAAAAACAATAGATACACATAAAACAAATACCGGCTAAAGATGTACATATAGGCTACATACACACTCAGATTATCTGAAACAGTTCAGTTTGATCTTTGGGATTCTGAACCTTCAGCCAGGAGGGAAGAGCTCATTTTCCATATAAAGGATGTGGGATGGCTCTGGCAGTAATCTCCGTGCCTGCTTGAGTACAGACTGCTCATAGATGAACTGAAGGGAGAACCTTTCAGTCCTCCCCAACACCTTCATAGCAGTTTTTACCGGGCTGCAGCTTTGATTTGGACTGAGAGACTGTCGAACCACACCCTCATCCCATAATGGCAGATATAAGGCAATAATGGTAGTAAAAAGCTGATTAAAAGGTAGCAGAACACAATAAACTAAATTACGAGCTCTGAAATATTAATATTCAACAACCAGAGGTCTGCATAAGACTAATGAGAGTCTAAAAAATGTCTGGAATATGCACAGCAAGCATTTTGGTGACAGGAGCTGGTTACTGTCCAGGGAATTCACAGCATGCGAGTGTGTCAGCTTCTCACTACTGTTCATATGTCAGATTTCCAAACAAATGCTGTACTTAGATCACAAAATGTTAATAATTAAGCTAATTTAAACAATGTTATCCAACATCCTTTAATGGGTTGTCCGTTAAAACACTTCTGGTATAAAACCCATCCCTTCATGTGCTGCACATTCAAAAAACTAAAAGTGAAATTTGCTTTTTGAAATGTTCTTAGAGTGTATGTTGAAAGGTGAACCCCAGAGATTACTGGGTTTGAAAGTGATGCTAAGTGCTCTTGACAGTGTATGGTCAATGTCACTTTCACTACACATAAGAATACTCACTTTATGTTCCAATAAGAACTTTTACTCCAAATGTGCAGTCAGTGACAAAAAGGCGTAATTTACATATTATTCATAAGAATCTCAATATAGTAAGGGTGACAAGAAATTACTCTCCATGTTAATGTTAAATATTTTGCCTGAATTTCACAAAACTAGGATGTTTTAGACTAATAAATACAATACCAAAAATCTAAGAAAAGAAAAAACATTTGAAAACATGCAGAACCACATTCAGCCAAAATAACTTAAAAAAAAGAGTCACAAGGTTCTCAGTATTTCACTTTATTATGGAGGACTTTGGGCCCATGATTTAAACCTTTCTCCATTTTATTGAGATTTAGGAGACACTTGTTTATGCAAAGCTCTCATAAGAACCTATTAAAGCATTTCAGTTGTGTTGAGGTTTGAACTTTGACTAGGCCATTGCAGCACCTTGTTTCTTTCTATCCCTTATTTTTAAGAAATCCTTTTGTTTTACATTTTCTGGTGTACTTCAGCTCAGCATGAAGTTGATGGCTTCAGTTAGGCCAAGTTATCCATTAGCTGTCATAAACACAGCTTTTTTTTTTTTGTTCCAACAGCACGCGTAAATCATCAATATACTGTGATTGGTTCATACTACAGGCTGTTTCACACAGCAAGATTTTAAAACTGCTGTGTGATTTTCGAAATATGTGATGATAAAGAAATCAAGGTTAGAACAGTTTTGGTCGCACAGTGTTTTGTCTCCAGCCACACGGGGGAAAATCTTACCAAAACTCTTCAAATCAATCATGAGTTAGAATTAAATAAACATGGCGGAAGTTGTAGCGGTGTGAAGTAGATGCAACAGCGTCAGTGAGTGAGTTTATTTTATTAAAGGAAAAAAGGAGCAAAAGGAAAAGGTGCCGGGTAATGGAGTGGAGACTGTAAACAGGAACTAAACGCCACACTATGATTTGGAGGTGAGTTATGCTTTATTTGGGTTGTGCTCAATGACTTACAGGTCCAGACGGTGTTTAAAATGGAGATAATGGTTGTCTAAATGGGTTGGGTCTTGATCCTGAGCTCTTTGGGTAGGGAAAGGCTTGAAAAAGCAGGACTCTGGTGCAGATCAAAACAGAGTAGGACTCACTTGGACTGCTCATAATGAGGACAACACTCTAGGATGTTGTTATGGAATGTTGCTACCTGGGTCGTCCTCTGGAGAATACTACACACGGTAGGATATCGAGCCAAGAGAAACCAAAATGTTAGATTTGCCAGATTTGATGTTGATGTTCTTCTGAACAGACCCGATCACTCTTAAAACAGGACACACAGCAAGATTATCTCCCCAATATCATGGAAGGGGAAGATCAGGGGTAAAAATCGACCTCCTGTGAACCTCCTGGTATCTTGCTTCATCTAAACATACTGCTTTAAATAAGGGCTAAACTTTGGTCTGATCTGTCCAAAGAATAATGGAATTTCTTTATAGATAACAAATCAATCTTATTTAGATCATTAGTTTCAGGTATCAGAGGTTTTCTCCTGACAACCTTTCCTAACGGCTAACTCTTGCTCAGCCTTTCTCTATCTCTGCTGCAATGAATATTTAATGTGGTAACAGCAGCCTATAGAGTCTGAGAGGGAGCTCTGTCTGTTTTGCAGTGTTTCTGACCATAGAAGATCAGATGTCGGAGTGAATCTTTACAATGTCCACTCAGGGGAAAGATTGGAAAATCCTTTCCACTTGTAAACAAATCTCCCAATTATAGAATGATGAAATTCTGCTTGTTTGGAAATCCCAGTTTTATTGGCAGCCTAGTGCTCCTTCATTTCTCTCTTGCTGTTGTTGTTTTTAAATGGATCGGTAAGCACCAGAGCTACAAACTGCATATAATAACCACTTTTAAAAAGTCTGCAGGTCTTCTGATAATCAGTTAAACACTTAATCAGCGGCACCTGAGGGCAACATTTCCTGTTCTCAAGTCCCGTGACAACAGCATGGTTGACTTTTGCACTCCTCGCTTTTAAATTTCTGCTTTACTTTTGTTCAATAAATAGATAATTTAAAGATCTAATGGATTTTAGAAGCAGAACAAATCCTTTCATTATGCATATTAAATAAAACCCAATAAATCTGAATACTTTTGCTATTTATAACGACAATATATACAGTTAAATACTGTGTTTATGTAACTTTTAGAGCCACTCCAAGTTTCAGTCGTGGAGGGGGTTATGCTTTTTCACAAAATAATAACTTAAGAGGGTGCACTATATTCTACATTGAATACATCTGTTAACATTCCAGTTCAAGAGTTTTTTTTTTTATTTTATTTGCCTCCTTTAAACATTATTTTAATTTATATCTGTATGTTCAATTCATAATGCACAAAAAACAGCTGGACATATATTTGAGGTGGAGAGAGAGAGAGAGAGAGAGAGAGAGAGAGAGAGAGAGAGAGAGAGAGAGAGAGAGAGAGAGAGAGAGAGAGAGAGCAAAAGTGAAACAGATATGTTGAAGGATGGGAGACTGAAAGCGAGAAGCAGAATGATGGAGGTGCCGTCACTGTGCGAGTCCCCGTCTCTTGCTCATTAAGACAGTAATTCAAGCAGGGGATTAGAGAGCCAGAGTCATGCAGCTAGCCCACTGACGTTGCTGATGAATAGTGGTTAGAGGCTACAGCCAGAATGCACAGCTATGTTAGAAACAGCAGACATGTGAGCAACAGAAGGCCCTACGTGAAGGTGTGCTTATACCATAGAGAAGATGAAAATGGCAGGCAGCAGCAGCAGAGAAATCCCTCTGTAATCATGTGGTGTCCAACCACTGTAACTGACCCAAAAAACTCCCCTTGCAACTGAGCTTTAAGAGGAAAAATTCAATAACTATTCAGTTTAAAGCCAGCAGCCCAGGAAACAACACGTCTTAGAGCACAGCTAGCAGGTATGTTAAGACACAGGAATCAAACAGGGAGTTGACGGAAAGGTAAGGAGAGAAAGAAAGAAAACAAAAGAATGTGACTGGTGTTTGAAAGAAAGAAAGAAAATCAATTTAGGAATAATAAGACAGGGATTATACGTTAAATTGAAAAGTAAACATTTCATGTTGTTAAACAAATCTTACACATTATCATGTAAGTTTTGAACTGACCAATTTCAAGGCCTAGGGGCCCAAAAAATGTTGGTTCACCTTCCCTAAAACCTTGGCAATCCAATTTGGGGCATAGACAATACTTTGAGGATATCTGTGTCTATGAAAAGCATGCAATAATCCCCTTTATAATCCAATCTGGATCAAAATCCCTCCAGTGTAGTCGGACTTAAATTATTCTCTTTCTTTACTTTTCTATCAGAAATAAACAGCAAGAAAAAAAAACTGTAAAAATTCAGTTTTTAGTCAAATTAAAACATATTGCTGCCATTTTAGATCTGAATTAAATGCAGCACAGCCATTATCTTCCAACACTGCAGCATATAGAACCCTGAAATCTGGATATCAGCTTTGCACTTTTTGCTGCATCCTCATCTTTTATCTTGGTAGCATCAATGATTTTTCTTTTAAGGACTGAAATGCTAAAGCTTATAAAAATAATTTCATCAGTTGTTCTGATCAAAGAAATAGCTTTTTTTCATCCATGGAGTTTCATCAATAAGATTCTTCTCCCTGTGAAAAAGAGAATTGTTTACATTTTTGCTCCCTCCAAACACTGTCATCATGCAGTATTTCCATCTCTCCAATAATAAAAGGAAAGTTTTCATCTCCAAGATATCGGAACCCCATGGTTGTTTCACAACACTTATAGAAAATGGAAACAGCCAGACATATTTTCATTAAGCATAAATTGCTATCAGCAACACAGCTGCCATTATGTGCAACAGTTCTGTTGGTTCTCAATTTCAACCTTATTTAGTCGCCTCATTTTTGATTTCAGAGAAGAAGAATTTGTAGTGACGACCTCACAGACTACAGAGTGAGCAAGGAAAATTACAGCTGGAATGGTAAAAACAAAAAACAAAAACAAAACAAAAGCATGTTATCTATGGATGGATTATGACTTTGATCACTTTGATGATACCATAAAGTAAATAAGTTACATGGGGGTTCAAGTGATGTCCTTGGCTGCGTTGCCATAGTGACACTAAAGCGTGTGCTTTTCAGTGTGCCTGAGTGCTGTGGAAGACAATGCAGGAGGAACATGTGTGTCTCAGTGACTGTGATTTTTGTGAGTGCAGAACCTGTTTAATGGAAAGCAAGCATGTTATTGCAGATTCTTGCGTAATGGATTTCTGCAGCATCTTATTTTGTTCCATAAGGTATTTCACATTAAAGCATATATGGACTGAAAATGGGTGAGGAAACAAATGCCTGGGCTGTGGCTAAGTTTAAAAAGCATTAAAAAGGAGGCTGTTCAGAGCACTTACAGGGTATGGTGCGTAGGTAGAGGTTGTCTCGTATGATCTGCTGGAGTTTGTGGTCGAGCGAGCCCTTCTGAAACTGCAGACTGAGGTAGTGGTGCAGGTCTGTGTTCAACACTTTGCCTGCAAAGACAGAAAAGAGCAGGGAAGGTCAGCAAAACATGACTGCACTTTAAGAAACAGTTTATCTGTGTTTTATGTAGTAATACAAGGTAAACCTCTCTTTTTACTATACATACATGCAAACAAGAATGGGCCAAAACAAATAAGGTATCATGAGAGGTCTGTTGAAGGATACCCGAAATGTTTGATGCAAGTTAAAATGGTAAAGAAATCTATGTCACTTATTAATTTGTACAATAAATGAGAAATAGAAAAACCTTCTGTCTCCCATTATTCTGGTATTTTGCAAACATATGTGATAAAGTGACCTAAGCTGTCATTAAAGCAGTAAAGGTTATCAATATGAAAAAAAATAAATAAATTTTATAACTTTTTTGAGAATTTAAATATCTAGTCTCAACTGCAAGGAGTACAGTTTACTTTTTTGCTTATGTAAATATTGTTACGTATGATAATTTTGTGCAGGATTTTACTGCCTAATATAAGGTGAATTTCAGCACAAGTTATTTTACTAAGGGAAGATGCAACACTTACATCCTCCAACTGCTGTCAACAACATTTAACATCTGCAATCAAGTTCTCAGTGCTTTGTTTTGGACTGTTGCTTACTTTTTTTCTGAATAAATTACTTTGGAATATTAAAATGCAGCTACTAGATTAAATAGAGACTGAATGATCAAACAATCTCAGCAGGAATTTGGATAAACTCCAACTCCACAGAGGAACAAATATATTAGGTAGCTATTTTAAGTTCTTGAATGAATCCCTTTCTCTCTGTCCTGACTGCTGACCAGCTCTCCACTCCATTTTGGTTTAAATCTTTTCCGATTCATCTTAATATTTCAGTCACAGGAGGAAACCATGGTGGGTGTGATGGGGGATGAAGAGGTATGACTGATGCTTTATGAGATCTTTATGAAACCTTAAAAATAAACTTGGATTCAAATCTGAAAGAGACACAAGTGTGATATTCCACGAATAATACTTAAATGCTATTGTCCAACTAGGTGCTTAGTGTTCATAAAATGAGGATTTTTTCACTTCCATGCAGGAAAAGAAGAAAGTGGTCTGAGCTGACTTTATTTCTTCTTTGCCTTCTTTCATGTTGTGCAGCAAATCTAAACCCCCACTTGCTAAGTACCTGTTAACAGATCCTGAGTTCATACTCAACTATTCTGTTTTATGACCCCATATAAGCCTAAAAGAAGAGGAAAAAACGTACTGCAAACGGTTATGAAGCCAGAACCAAGGGAAGGACCACAAATTTCCATGAAACAAAAGAAAAAGAAATCTGAAACGGATTTGCATCTGCTTTTAACTCCCAGAAATCTTTGTAAAAACAAAGGAAGTTCATTCAAAGTTTGACGCAGGGGGAGATTCTTAAAGCTGTCAAACACAAGTTGGGAGAAAAGATTATCTATTGAGGAACAAGATAAGGAGTTTGGAAAACAGATCTTCCTTTTCTGCCTGCCATATGTTTCTTCACCTCTAGCCAAAAAGAAAGGGGGAGCTTTGTGAAAGTTTGATGATGGTAAAAAATTTCTTTTTTTTATCATTTGTGTGTAGAACATCGAGATGTTGTTCTTTGTACTTTGCATTCACTCTAAAAAGAAAATTTAGCTGCAACTTGAATGAATCCCTTCAATTGGAAACAAGTAATTGAATTAAGTTCGCCTGACTTGATTTTTTTAAGTTATAAACTTAAAAATCTAAGTTGGATCAAGTTGATTCAATTACCTGTTACCGGTTGAAGCAATTTATTCAAGTTGGTGCTAAATTTTCTTTTTAGAGAGTAAGATTAATTATAAAAGACCAAAACCCAAAAGGACTCTTTTTCTATCTCAACTTGTACACACACACACATATATATATA
>JAUZNJ010029742.1:0-10146 GCA_034780135.1 Jordanella pulchra
TGTAATTACCTTAAATATTTTTCTAAAGCCTCCTATTTGAAATCAACAGTGTCAGAATAGCTGCAGTGCAACACATCATGCCTCACCTAACCAGCCGTGCTGAAGCCAACCCTGCCAGACTAGACACGGATCAATCTGTGATGGCGTCCCTTCCCAGCCTCTTCTGCCTCAGAAACCCTGTAGACGTCACACTGGACACCAACTATAAGTCCATCCTGAAGGTAGAAAGCCACACAGACAATGACAAAGCAAAAGCAGTTCTACAATGAGGGACAGTTCTATTCCTTCATTTATTTTTCTAGGTGGAGGCAGTGGAGAAGCTGTTTTGCATCCTGAGCTCAGACACTGTAGACCTTTCTATCAAAAGATCAGCAGCAGAGCAACTTTCTGTAGTGCTGCAAGGTGAGGAGCCTCTAAAATCTTCTGTGTTAATCATAAAAAAAAATAGACGCTTGAAATAAACTCTTGCATACTGTCAACTGCCCCACATGGTCTCCTTTTCTTTTACCTCATGCAGGCTGAATGTATTTACTGCTGGGTTTTTGTTTTGCTTTGTTCAGTATGAATTTGTTATCTCATTATAAATTGAGAAGCAAAGTTTTAAAGTTTGATGACTGCGCTTTCCTCTTGTGAAAACTACAATTGTCAGATGCTGCAGTTGCATTTCTTCCTTCCCACTGCAGTATGTTTAAGAAAAGAGAAAATCTAAGCAAATGTTTGTTGCTGTAACATTGAGCTCTTTTCTCCCCCACAGACACAGCGATGCACTCAGTGCTGAAGAATCTAGGCATCACAGAGAAAGTTCTTTCTTTCATCACAGACAGTGTAAATGGCAACAAGGTAAAAAAAAACAACAACAATTAAACAAAATAAAAAAAAAACAACTCCTTTGGGAAAAGAGTAAAGAATTATTGAATAACCTCTTTTACTCAAGCTAAATAAAACAATCAAATGTGTACATGTGTTTGGTTATACTGTATTGAGGGTGTTTATCAAAGCCAGTGATGCGTTGATGATAGGAGAATGAAGTGACCTATGTTAATGGTGTCAGACAGGCTCCGCTCAGCAGTGATTTCTGCCCTCAGCCTGAAATTACTTCAGTTCGCTGATCATTTCCAGTCCTGGAATCAGAAAGTGCTGCCGGTGATCATCCAGCGAGTCTGTCCACATGGAAGAGAGCAAATAAGGACAACAGAAACAGCTTAAATAAAAATAATAAATAAATACAAATGTTGTATACAGGAGATGCACCAGTCAGTAAATTGTGCTTTAGCTCAGAAGAGTTGAATGACATTGATGTGCTGCAGCTTCATAGTGTGATTATGTGTTTGGAGTCCTGTACTTATAAACGCATTGCTACCCAGAGCTTTGATGTTCTTCTGGAACCGTGTGCATGCATCTTGAGAAAGCTGGTGTACGCTGATCCATCTCTGAGGCACAGCCTGGCACAAAACAACCTCCTGCTCCTCACACTGCTCAGGGGTAAGCACAACAACACATCTCATTTAATACCATTTATATACTCTGTGTCAAGCGGCTCATGGACAAAATCCCTAGTCGCCAAGTTTGTTCTAAACACTCTGTGCTGCTGTTAAGTGGCGCACAATATAAACCACCAGTAAATTTCTGTGATGCAACTTTTTGTTTTAGCTTTTTAGCTTTTCTTTAGCTTTACTTAGTGGCAGCAGCTCATTTCTTTATCGGAGTTGGTAAAATGCAATGCAGCTTAAACTCTTGTATAACATAATTTAGAGCTCCGTATTTGGTTCCTTCCTTCCTTTTAGAAAAGAATAGCTGTCATTGGGAGATTTGAGCTAAAGGTTACTTACTATACATGCTGAACTGGATTATTTCAAATTTCCGTTTTAGGTCTCAAAATGTGATTTTGATTTTAGATCCTTGGCTTTAAAGAATTACGTGCATTACCTTAGTTTCCTATATGAATGTTGTCTTGTTTCCCTGCAGCGTCGGTGATTTTGAAGGAAATCAAAGGCAATGGAAGCGAAGCGGCTGTCCTCATGTGTCTGCTGCTTTTTGATGAGATCGCCTGCATCCAAACTTGGTTGGTTTATGTTTTTGTACTGCAAGCTATCGAGGCCTGTAATAACATTAAAGCTAGAGATTTCTGTAACTTAAATTAAACCTGCTTTAGATAGAGTTTGGCATCGACTGAGCAACATTTCATGATCAGTTTGTTTGACATGTTTGTTATTTAAGCAAGAAAAGGGCTCCCCTTTGGACCGACAAGCTGCTGTGTGCTCGTGTTTTTGCTGACATCACATAAGGAGACTCATCTTTCTTTGAGAATTATGTCTTCATTTATATTTGATTTGATTTGGTTTGGGTACAGGAAAAGTGTGGAGCTTGAATGCAGGAATGTCGCATGGGTCTTAGCAAATTTGGCATCAACAGAAGACTGAAATGGACAGAAATGTGTTACCTAAGATCCTGATCATTTTAGCAGAGGTTTATGAATGATATACACAGTGTTAGTTTAATCTCTACATTTAGAGGGTTTGATTTGCCTCAAAGGTGTCCAGAACTGCTGGATCGCCCGCTGCTTCCACTGAAGATGTGGTGTGATACATATCTAAGGTTGTCATCAACTCAAAGAAGCACAAATCAAGTGCGAATACTTGAGTTATAATTAGCTGTTATTAGCAAGATGTTGTTATTATTAGTGTAGATTTAGTAAAATAAATATATATAATTTTGAAAATGTTTATCCTTGTGATAAACATCGTAGTGATTTGTCTCATCAGGTCAGAGAAATCCACCAAAGATGCATCTCTCTCACCATTTTCTCTACCGGTTGCAGCAATTAGGAGGTACGGCAAGTGAAAAAGAAAATCAGCTCTACCTGCTTCATGGAAACATCTGATTAGCAAACATTAGCAGCAGATTTTTGATGTTTGACTTCTGTTTCCTATAGATACAACATTCCCTTCCGAGCAGCGACTCATCACGCCGTCAGTCCGTACTGCTGCATCTTGGCTCCCTCATCTGACCTTCTGACCCTAAGCTCCGCCCGCCAAGCCTTGCAGGTGGCCTGGAATGCTGCATGGCATTCTGGGATAGATAATGTCCTGGACAAAGTGCACAGTGTTGCTGCTGATTCTCAGTAAGGCTCTAATTTTTTTAAGTTGTTCCATACAGTTAGGAAATTTATCATTTTTGTTGGTAATGTGGTCATTTTCAGTGTTTTTTGAGCCGTTAACGTTTCCGATACATTTTGTTTGAAGAAGAAACGTTAAGCAGATGTTGGTTTACAGAGCAGTAACCATAACAGGATTTTCATGCAAACAAAGAGTCTGTAACGTATCGCTATTGAACAACACAGCACCAGAGTTGTGGCATATTGTGTTCATCCATCTTCATTTACTCCTAATGTGACCTAATTTAAACAAATGAGAACATCTCTCTACAGTTTTAACCAGCTTGACTAAGATGTTTGAAACACACTCATTGGTAGATGAATTCATCTGAGATGCTGCATGTTGCTGTGATTGAGTGAAGAGCAGCTGCTTAAGATGGATTCATCTTAATATTTTCACATGCTGCTTTAAAGCATTATGTTTTTAATTCTTTTTTGCTCCTATTTTCTGCATCTTGATAGAAACAGGTATGACACAGATGTATCTGTCTCACTTTAAAAATTAAATCCATCTTCTGTAGATTGTTGATCACTGTTTATTGTTAATGCAATCATTTTGTTTGCTTCTAAGGGCTCTATGCAGATCCTCAGTTTTAAAATGTGGTCACGGCATATCTTTTTTTTTTTAACTACTTACGTTTTGACTTTGACAGATTTCACCCTGACTTGAAGCTGTCGGAGTCACAGCTCTCGTGGCTCCGGGCGGTGCACCTCCCAGCTGCGCTGCGGGACTGCATCCAGGCCATCGTGACAGCAGAGGGGCACAAATCTGTGGCCTCTGCTCTGTCCAGGCTCAACCTCTACTTGTTGTTCATCAGTCTGGCTCTACCTCATGTTCCCACACACAGCTGCAGAGACGTCCTTCAGTCCCTCAGCTGGCAGAAAGTGTTGACCAGGTATTCTGCAGACACATTTAAAAAGCATTTGTATTCTGCATAAAGCATTACAGAAGCCTGTTTTATTAACTTGATCTTTTATAATGATAATTATGTAAATTAACATGTCTGTTTAAATTCTCAGTCATCCAGGTCATGGCAATAACAAAACAGGCATTAATTAAAAGGCAACCCAACTTTTGCTCAGCTGTTTGAAGATGTTTCTACATCTATCCAGGAGCAACCTGTAGTTACCTCAGCTCTCCGACTAGAGATTGCTCTGGTGCAAGCCGATAGAATTGACAAAGACTCCTGGATAGGTGTTGAAGCGTCTTCATAAAACTGAGCCACAGTCCGGTTGTCTACCAGTTTAAGCCTGTTTTGTAGTTGTGACTTAACCATTTAACAATATGAGTTTTTTTTTTTTGTTCTTTTTTTTGTAACTTTATTTTTATTGGAATTTTTAGAATATTTTTCAAAAAGAAAAATTAAACATTACAAAAAAAAACAAACAGAAAAATAAAACAGAACAAACAAAACAAGTATAACATAGTGGGGGGAGACTCTTATTACAGTATCACAGGATTCAAGGGTACCGTTCATATCCAAAATTAGTCCTGTAACGTTGATGTGATGTTTAACAATAGGAGTTTTTTATGCTTACAGTTTGTACAAACTATTTCCTTTACTCAATATTTTTTTTAATATAAATGTTTGGTTATTTCTTGGTTTGGTCTTTGTAAGTTGTTCTGTTTTTCAGCTAAAATTTATCATCAAACTTCTGGATCTTTACTAAACAATTATATTCTGAGAATAAATTACACAAATTACACACAGGTGGATTTAGATCACGAAACATGATTCTTGATTCATGGGTATTATAGCAGTCATAATAAGTCTCATAGTAAATGGGACTGAACAAATACTCACACCACACTATACAGATTCTATTTGTGAAAAAAGAAATAAAACAAGGCCTTTTTATTTGTATTCACCATTGCTTCCTGTTGGTATCTCTGATAAAGTCATTAGTATCTGTTTTTATATCAGTAATCTTTCATTTGATTGAACTTTTCCCATTAATTTGCCTGTATTTATGCCTTTCTCTCCCTTCTATCTCTTTCCAATGTAGTTGTTGGGTTTTCCTTTACAGTCAAAGTTTCTTTTCTGTGATGCTTCATCATAAAGAGCAAAACAAACAAAAAACAAAAGGCAGATGGGTTGCATAGTACCTGCGTGGAATATTTGAAAAGCCTTTCTCGTCCATCTCTCTTGCCATGAGTGTCACACTTTCTGTCTCTCCCTCCCTGCAGGTTTCTCCAGGTGCGCCCAGCCTGTGTTGAGGATGAAAGGTTGCTGGTGGGAATTGTGACATTTTTGAATGCCTACTTCAAACAAATTCCCACAGAGCGTGCCTCTGACCAGGAGGACCAGGACCTGCGCTGGATACTGGAGCTGCTTCTCAACCAGGTCCAGATCATTTACACTTTATAGACAGACATGAAAAAAAAAAATCCTGCTGCAACAGGGTAACACTTCTTGGTGTTATGATTCAAATGAGTAGTCATGCTTTTATTTTTGGTTGTTTGAGTTATTCTATAGTTTGAAAATGTGGGCTACTGGCTTTAGTAATATGAATGTAAATGAATCCACTCTCTTCTGTCAGAGCGATCTAAGAGCATCACTTATTAATAATTTGGTCCGTGGTATGCTCGCCCGTTTCAGTAAAGCTTTTCCATAAGGTAGTTATCCGATTATACTCCTCAGTGCAGGAGCTTTTATACCACCAATCAAAACCTGAATAAATCACGCAGATTGTCAGACCCCCTGAACACATTATGGTCTCATAACAACAGAAAATCAACCATGTAGCTTCTCCCCTTAGAGATGGTGGATATTATTTCCTGAGCTCCTAAAAACAACATAGGATTCTTATTTAGAATTATCCGTCTGTTATAGTAAAGAGAGCTGCTTTCTGAATTTAATCAGCCTCACCTTAGTTTTCTCATTAATGTGTGTGTAAACAATAAGTCCTTCCCCGTTGGCTGAAGAAGACTCAGATTTAATGCCTGGTAGGGGTTAGCTTTGCTCTTCTCCCCTGTTTTTCAGTAATTACTGAGCTGTTTCAGGAACATCTGTCGCTTCATACACTTGCATAAAGCGTTCACTGATCAGTAAGAAATTTCAACATGTGACAGCCAAGAGCATATTTTTTTGTTTTTAATAACATAAATAAAAATGTTTGTTAAGTTATGCATAGTTTAAAACAAAGACTAATTAGTCTTAGAATCTATCAAAATAATCTGAAGAGAAAATACCCTTTAGCTGTTTTTTTTATCATTTTAAAAAAGCAGAAGAGAAGATCTCAGTTTATTCCTCAAGATGTGTGAATTTTTTAATAAAATCAAATGAATACCTAATTCTTATATTAAAAATATCAACATTTACCAGAACTGGGAGTGAATAAAATCAAGAATCAGACGTATTAACAATCAGTCAATTATACTTATTAATAACTTAAACAAATGTAAGATATTATGTTAATGGTAATTGCAACATTAACTATTTCTAATTACACTAATGATTAAGAAACAAACACATTCTAATTCTGGAGCTTTTCTGTTTTCTTGAAACCAAAACAGAAAATACATTATAGCCTAAAATGTTATGTCTGAGGGACAGTTGAAGGGGCAGGAAATCCCATGATGACACTAACTCAGTGACCCTCCACATTTGCCAGCAGCAGAAAGCTGCCCTCCAGCATAAAGAACAGAGAGCTTTACTTCAGGTCAACATTCTTACTTTTTAGATTCTCATCAGCTCCTTGTTTCTGGTTTCAGTGGGGAAACAAGGTAAGCGGGTGGTATGTTTTTGATTAGCAGCTCCATCAGTTTCATTTCATCACTTTGGATGATGGGCTTGTAGAGTAGAGTGGGGGTTAACCAACCAGACTGGCCCGTAGTTTGAATTCAACAAATTGTTTCCCTTAAAGAACCACAAAAAAATGCAAGTTACATGAATGTAATGAAGAGCTCCATTATAAAATCCAACACACATGAAACTGTGCACATCTGCATGTGTCACAGAGAGTATATGTAAAGAAATAATGTGTTTTTGTTAGTTCTGTGCCTATGAGCAATGATAGAAAGCATGCATTGTTCTTTCTCCACCTCCTTCCATACTGCCAGCACTATACAGACAGCGCCTATAGCAGCAAATGTTGAAAAACTCTTCCGCTTTGACTCAAGGGTTCTTACTGATTTGATGAATTTGGATGAACCCTCAGATTTGGGAAGAGGATACCTGCTTTTTGTCACACAAGAGCTAAACAGGGTTATTAAAAACATCAGTCTTTCAAAGATCCTTCCCTGAGGTGTCAAAGAAGAAATATACAATGCAATCTATAACATGAGCCATTATAACTCTGATGACTGACTGTTTCTCCTGGACTTCTCACTGAATCAAACACAGAACTTAAATTAAAAGTGTAAGAGAGGATCAGTTATTGATATTTAGAATAATATATAGATACTTTTTTTGATCAACAGTTTGTAAAGCATTAACATGTTGGAAGATTTGGGCTATTTTTGCTGCCAGGCAAATCTTGGTCGTTAACAATCTTGCAAAGTTGAAGACTCTTATATTAAGATCCTCGGCCATCATAGGCATGGATAGAAAATAACTTAGACGAAATGTATGATTCTACAAAACCGTTTAAAGTAAACCGGAGAAAGACCAGAATAGCTCTTATTCCTTAACCTTTTAAATTTGATCTATTTAGAGACAAATTACATAATGACTTTTGCAGTAACATCTCTATAACAACAGTCCTACACAATAGTTGATTTCAAAACTTTTAGTTATTAGCAAACAAATTAATAAAGCCATTAGTAATATATTTTAGTAAATATTAATTTATGTCAATGAAGAGGAGTTGGATACAAAAATATTAAGTGTTAGACATGAAATGTCAAAAGAATATAAAAAAATCAATTTAGTTTATTAACTGTTTTCTTTAGGAGACTGCTGCTCTTCTTCATTTGCTCCATGGTGTGGAGACGCAGAGTTCAGATGATCCAGAGGAGATAAAGAAACATGTCAGCCAGAGACTGCAGAGAGAGCTCACCAACTTCTTTAACACCCTAATGATCAGACTGTCAAATACCACTGACGGGTAGGCTGATATCGAATATAAACCTGTCTTCATTTATCTTAAGGTCATTGTGTGGATTAGTTGAAATGGCAGCATAACTGAAGCAGTTGGATAAGCTGCTCTGAAGAACTAGCTCTGTACCAGGATGGCCCTTGGACGGTAAGAAAGATAAACTCACTGTTGGACGGCGCCAGCCGCCCCGTGCATTGAGCTGTTGCAGAGCTCAAGAGCTCAGCTCATTCAGAGACGTACTGCTGCCACAGATCCTTCCTCCTAGCTGCTGGTAAACCTTATAACCTACTGCTCCCAACAAACTCACAAGTTTGTCATTATTCAGACTTTTTTTAAGTTTCTCTGAGGGATTTTGTTTGTACAGTTATGCTTATTTCAGTGTTTTTGTTGTCTTTTTACATTCTTCTGTTACATTGGCTGTTGTCTTTATTCTGTATAAATTGATTACTGCCTTATTATCGACTCATCATGGCAAATCGTTTTTTTCCCTTTATGATCAGCTCTGAAAAAGCTCTTCTGCTTCACAGTTTAATGGTTTTATTCATATTAGTTGATCTAGGGTGCAAGTCGGTTGCTTTCTTTGGGCTTGTTTTTGCGACTATCACCCCCACGTCTTCCTATTATAGGACAATATGGGTGTTTCTATTATATTATATTATATTATATTCAAGTCTCCGTTTGATTCACCAAAAGATGGAGTTTAAACACAAAACAAAGAAATCCTTTTAAAAGTAATGAAAACCCAAACTGTAAAGCTTGAAGAATGAGCCAAGAAACCACGTCCCTGAATACTCTTCAGTTTGCCTAATGTGTTGGAACTGAAATAAAGGAAAACTTGCTGTCATCAATTTCTTATTTTCCTTCCAATTTTTCTGTCTCCTGCTTCTTTTTCTTTCTCTCTCCTCTGCCTGTCTGCTTTGTTTCTTCTCTCGCTGTCTCCTTTCCTGTCTGTCCAGGCTATGTTTGGCATTAGCGGGTCCCTTAAAGAGCCAGCTGGCACTGCGCTTGCTTCAGAGCTTGCGGTTGTCTGATGCCCCGCGTTTTTATGGCCTTCCCAGCCTGGAGAGGGCACTGCAGGGCATGGTCAGCCTGACTGCCCAGCCTGGTTGGAGCTCCCACTGCCCTGACCTGGAGCCCAGCTCCCTCTGCTCCAAGTATCTCAGTGGATTATTAGAGGTGAGTGCGAAAGCCTCGGCTTGTATTTGTGTGCTCATATGCTTGAGTTTATGCCAACCTCCTACTGGTTATCCACATATTAAAGTGCCTACAGAAACGTTTAAATGCTAAAATATGGAAATTTCTAAGGAATTAATTAAAATTCAGCAAAGAGCACTTATGAGACATGAATTGCAATTGATAAAAATCTCAGTGATCAGATACACCACGCCGTGAAGATGCTGATGAGATTAATCACCCTTGCTTTTTCCATCTGTTCAGCAGTGCATAAAACAGAGTGAATACCAGCTTGTACAAGAATCACCTGCACATCGGTGTCAAAACTAGTCTTTCTCTTTTGCTTAATAACAAAGCAACACATAAATGTGTGAAATCACATAAACCACTTTTGTTTCATTCTAATACATATATAATAAAGAAAAAGGAGTCGATGTTTACAGTACATTTCTTGTTTCATTTCTACCTAAGCCCAAAACAGCAGTTGTATCCCCCTTTAATCCTCCGACTGGCCTCTGGAATGACTTCGCTGGCAGTATGGGGTCCTAAAGCTCCGCCGGCCTTTGGCACCTCTCTCTTCATCTGCTCTTCTGTGCCGTCTCACATACTGATGGTGCACAAAAACAAACTAATTAGTCTCTCAGCTGTATTAAAGTTTAGTTTGGATGCAGTACCTGACGAGCATACAATTTGCACTGACTGAAACAGAACTAACTGTAACCAGAGGCGGTTGAGTTCGCTTTGTGTGGTCAAATAAACTTGTTAATCTGTTCTCTCTC
>JAUZNJ010029742.1:10246-40650 GCA_034780135.1 Jordanella pulchra
AAACAGAACTAACTGTAACCAGAGGCGGTTGAGTTCGCTTTGTGTGGTCAAATAAACTTGTTAATCTGTTCTCTCTCTATATATGTGTGTGTGTGTATTTTGTTCTATGACATCTTTGTGTCACTCACACAGGTGATCTCTTCATTTTACGTTGAGTGGAGAGGGAACTCCCTGTCCTTCATGGGGAAAGGTGTGACCAAGAACGCCATCATTTGCTTGCTTCACTTGTCCCATGAGATGATGACTGAGAACAAGGAGAAGGCAAGTTTCAAAGAAGTGTGAATATACGTCTTTCTGTCTCATTATAAAGACACACTTTGAATGATTTTGTGATAATATGTGATAGACCAACAGAATGGAACGTGACGATCCTTTGCAAGTAAAAGTTTGAAAGGTATTGTGTTTATTTTAGGGGTCCAGCGATCAATCAGCTGACAGATTAATTGGCCTTGATTTCCGTAATTTTAGGAGATTGGTAATCGGCCGATACTTAGATGTGAAAAGGATTTTTTCCAACAATCTTATTTATCTCTGCAAAGGTCTGAAAATCCCCCACTGTGAATGTTATAAACTTTGATTTATATTTGAGAGCGGTTATTTCAAAAGCTTTTATTGTTTCTGTGCCTTTTAAGTAAGATGTTGTCTCTAACTCATCTGAACTGAGTTTCTGCTAAGAATGCACAGCCGATAGAGGAATACTCCAAACAGTTGTAATCACAGCAAAAAAGCTTTTGTTTCTTTGTGTTAGTCTTTTATGTAAAATCCCACTATGGAAAAATGTGAAGTTTAAGGAGGATGGATGCTTTTTTTAAAGCACTCTGGGTAAACTTGTTCCAACCAGACTTTTAACAGATATTTCAGTTAATTCAAGGCTGTTTCCCCCCATTAGGACTTCATAACTCAGTGGTCATTTGGGAACGAGGGAACCACAGAGGAAGCTTGTGGCTCTCAGATGGGTTTGGCTTGGCTTGTCCCGCTCTGGGTTGACCGAGATCAAGAGGTAAAGTTGTTTGCCAGCCTCTGCTCGTCACTTTTCATCATGGCATGAAACCAAGTTTTGCCTTTCTTAAAATTTCAGATATGACTAAATTCATGGCAAACACACAATAAGCTAGAATTATTTAATGTACTTAGGAGGGGCTGCTGACTATGAGCTTATATTTAACATTTGAAGCATGTGGTTTTTTTTTTTTTTTTCTTCTGTCAGGTGAGGTTTGCCAGTCTGAGTCTAGGCGCCGCTCTCTCCTCCATGCCCAGTGGCTGCCAGGCTCTGTGTGCCAGCTGTCAGAACATCGGCGGAGGTCTGTGGGGCACGCTGTTCAACATCCTTTTGGACCAACAAGAGAGCAGCATGGTTCGCAGAGAGGTACGCTGGAAAAACTGTCCCTCATGATCAAAGAACTCTTTTGTTATGTTTTATTTCTTCATGATGAATAAAGAACACAATGAGTCAAAATGTGCACATTTTAATATTTGTCTCTTATTTTAAGGTCTTATAACTTTATGCTTTGTTACCTTTTAATAAATAAGTAAGAACACTCGAGGGCTTTAAAAATTGCATTGCCAACCAAAAGCAGGCAGATGGCACTGTTGTCGGTGCAGTCCACCTTAACCCAGACTGTTTGTGTGTGTATGTGTGTGTTTCTCTGTTGGTTTGTGTGTCCAGGCTGCGTTTATCTTGCAGAACTTGCTGGTGATGCCCATGCCTGCCAATGGAGAGGAGGCCAAGGACTCCCACTGGCAGGTCAGCAGATCTGCCTGCCAGTTAAAAACTCTCTAACAGACCATGAACTTTTTCCACCCTCTTTCTTGCTATTTTCCTCCATCTGAATTCGCTCTCTCACCCTTTCTAGAACTTTTGTTTATAGAGAAAATTGCTTTTGAGTTCAGATCAGGCATGTTGCTGAATTAAAGATTTATTTAGATTTCAATGCACGCATAGAGAGTTCATACCCAGATTAATTAAGCTCTCTGTCAAAACTCCAAAGGCATCCTAAAATAGGACGCAGGTACTTTGGAAGTGAGCTGTGTGCACGAGCCACTTTATAAAGATGGAGAGGATAGAAGTTCTCGAAAGAGTTGGTGGGTGAAAAAAAACCCCTAAAAGGACTGAGTTTTTTTTTTTTTTTTTTTAGAATAGCTGTGTGGGAAGCATTTGTAAAAAAATAAACTAGGACACCAAATGTCATCTGGTAGGAAATATCAAATTTGATAACTTCATATAAATGTATCAGTGTTGAAATATGAGTGATATTCTTTACTTCTGTGAAGTTGGTTCTCTTTAATATTTTTGTACAACTCATGTCAAAAATCCCCCCCCCCATCAGCAGCCCTGTGTCCATGACGAGGTATCCGGTGTGTCTTTGGTGGGGCTTCCAGCGCTGCAGGCTCTGCTGTACCACTGTCAGTATTTCCACAATGTGGCTGTCTCTGCCTCGACTTGCTACCGTGGCAGGTATACATTCGACATGCAGCCACGGCCTTCTGGGAGCCATAATCCGAGTCTTCAGGAAGGCTCTTTTCCTAGTAAGCCCCGATTTCCTTACAGTCGTCATAATGGATCACAGGAAAGCCGATGATTATGCTCACTAATACCATAATTTAGTAATTGTGCGTCGCATCATGTGTGTTATTGTGTTTAATTCTGTGGATGTGCTTATTTAGACTCAGATGATTCTCTGCTGCTTTTGAGATGTGAGCCAGAACCAAGCATCACCTCTGGAAGAAGTTCTAGCTCCCTCTCCACTTCAAGCACGGCAGTCAGCAATGCAGCTGTATGTCAACGAAAAAATAAGAATCAAATCCCTTTCTTCCTTCACTTCCTTCAGGTTGAATCATGGGCCTCTTTCTCTTTCCTCTTTTCTTTTATAAAATGTAACATTTTTAATTAGTCAGATATTTGAGTGAAAATACAAACAGAAAAAAGAAAATGGTACCAGATTATTACTTTGTTAACATAAGATGTTATTTTCATCAAAGGGTCTTGCTTCATAGTTCGTATAGTATTTGGCATTTTGTTTTTTCTTTTTTTTGATGCGTAACAGTGATACTCAATACAGTACAATGTTATTAAAAATGAAATGTTTTTTTATGTTACTCAATTCCACAAAATCATACACATCATATAGCTTAATTACACACAGAAAGATGTTTTAAACACCTTAATTATGATGATTCACTGATTACAGGTAATGAAAATACAACATAAAAGATGAAAGTGATACACCAGAGCAATAAAACAGAGATTTTAATACGAGAGAAATGTGGGCTTTATAAAAAGTGTGTCAAATACTTGATTAAATTTTTCTTTCTTTGCACTTTTATTCCGACAAAACGAACCTTATCAGCAAAGATGGTCTAATTTATTGATTATTAAATGTTACTCTGTCTGTTGCCTTACCTTTTGTAAATGCTCCCCTAATTCCCCCTAATTCTAGTTTTACTTACTGTACTGATTCTGGAACATATTGGAACTCGTTTAGACAGCTGCTCATTGAACCACACCAGCTAAGAAAAGTGCATAAATTAGCACATGTTAATCCATTTGCTGCACTAATAATGCGGCACTCTTATATTTAGTTATATTTGTGCATCTGATAAGAAAGTTCAGAAAGATTTCCCAAACAGGAAATTATTCTAATAATATGGGTAAGGCTTGGTCACTTTGATGTAATCATTTCTAGTTTGTTTTACTTCATAGTTTGATCCTTTGGATCAAATGAAACTTGGACTATTTCCCTCACAACTGTTTTCTTGTAATTCAAATGAAATGAATCCTCCAATGCTCCTGTTTTCTGTTACAGAGTAAAGGTTCAAGGCCGAACTCTTCTAAACTTCCCTCCCCAGTGAACATCCTAGATGAAACTCCTGCCAGACTGACGGCTCAAGGTACTAAAGAAAGAGAATCTGTCTAGACTTTGAACTCACCACACAGACTTTAAAATCAACCTTTTATTAGAAAATGTAAACCATAATGTGGTCACTTAGAGTTATCATCCAAAAAACACTGTAACTTATACAATTCCAAGAATTCTCGTATTATTTCTGGGGTGGAGGCTTTTGGTCACGGCTACCTGGACGCCACAAGAGACAGACCGCGATGTGATTCATACAGTCTTTTGACGCGTCTCATAGGTCAGAGTGACAGAGACACAAGCAACTTCACTCCCTCTCAGGACTCGCAACAAGACGAGCCCTCAGGCGTGGAAGCTGTTGTCGTGGTAACTCCTGACCTCCTGACGGCCCAGTGCGGCCTGCTGAACAATCTGTTGGCCGTACTGCCAGACTTCACCCTCACTGCCATCCAACATAACCAGCTACTGCAGGTTCTGAGCAGGTATAGTCGTACTCTACGCCAACCTGTCACCTCTCTATACTTTTAATGATACCAGGCCTGGAATGTTCAGATTACCATTTTTTTTTCTTTTATTTCAGCATTTATACTGTTGAACTAAATAAGCAAAAAATGTGTTTTTTATATTTAGTTGCTATTGTTTTCTATTGCTATAGACTTGTTTTTGTCCCCCTTTTAGTTTAGTAGATATTGAGCTCATGGAGAAATGTCTGACTGAGCTGAGGACACCTGGCATCCTTCCTGGAACCAGAGAAGACATCAAGCGTCAGGTAAAGAGCACAGATCGAAGCAGTGTTTTGGGAAGTTTTTCAGTTGCAGTTTCTTCATTATTATGATCCACCACAAAATACGTGGGCTGGAACTCTATGCCAGTTTCAGAACAGGTTATCTTAGTGCACCTCCACATTCTCAGTGTGGGTGGAATACTTAACAAGCGTAGGCTCTAGGCATACAATTGGGGGTTTGGGTTTTTTTAGTTACAATTTTCTTGTTTTTCTCCAACTTTGACAACAAATGTGGCTTAGTCTCTTTTTTTTCTCTGTATTTCTGTCTGCATTTGTGTTTTACTTTTCAGTTTGTCACGGCACTTTGGTTCCTATCGAGCTTTTCCAAACTACTGCGATCTTGTGTCATGGAGAGCAAAGAGCTGATTGGCCAGACGGACTTCCTGAAGCGGCTGTTGTCTAATCTTGTGGCTGTGCTAACGCTGGATATGAAATCATTAGGTCAGGCTCCCAATTATTAAAACTGAAAGTGATTAAATAGATTGTATACAGTGCCGGGGTTACACAATGATAAAGCTAAGGATAAAAAAAAAAATGTTTTTTTCATGTTACAACCACAAACCTCATCATTTCCTGATATTTAATGTGATATTCTTCTGCAAAATTACATAGTTCTAAAAGGGAAGGACATTTTCTGTTATATATTCAGGAATGGAAATTGAAGCTGTGCATATGTATCCTGCATCCTTAGTGTCTGTGCTTTAAAGAAACAGCTTTTGATGCCATAAAAGCCAGAAGTGAGGGAAAATTTCAGAAAGTGAAGCATCAACAAACATACATTTCCAAGACAATTGTCTTGTGCTTTTATTTAAACCTAAAGTTGTCCTGTCAACAGGTTTTCTCACTTGTGCTCTGAATCTCTGCAGTTCCTCCAGAGTCATAAAGAGACTATTAGTTGCTTCTCAAATTAATGTTGACTGTTTTATCCTTTTGGGGCCGAAGCCATGTCTTCTTAGGTTTGTAGTTGTGCTTTTTTATATATAAGATTGGGGGAATGTTCAGTGTTTCCCTCAAAAAAGCTTCTGAGCCTTTGGTAGAACATCTGTGTTTGTACACTTTACTACTTGCTGGTCTTTCTAAAGGCAGCAGTTTTTCTGGATGTTATTTGTAGGCTCTGGATTATCAATGAATCTCAATAAAATGCGTTGCAGTCTGTGGAAAAAATGTGAAAAGGTTTATCTGGTCAGACCCCTTTTACAGCACATTCCTATAATTTACTATATACACGATTTTATGACCTGTTTAGAGCCTGCAGTTAATCAGCTCCTTTTGCAGCTTAACTCAACTGCTGATCTGTGTGTCTCTTTGTGGTTCTCTGCAGTCATAAAATTATCTGTGACTCACTTTTTCTCCTCAGACGCAGGTACGTGGGATGTGGTTTGCGTGTGCTGGACAGACGTGTTTATGCTTCTGGCCACTCTGGTGAAGAGAGGCAGCTTGGCAGCTCACCCATCTGTCTCCGCAGCGCTGGGCAGACGCTGGCGGACATTCGCAGGTACAGTATGTGGATACCACTGCTCTAAGAGAGTGAAAGTGACAAAAGCAGAAGATCTTGTTGTACAATATTATTCTTAATCTTCTGTTTGGTTCTTTTTAGTGAAATTTATAAGACATTAACTTTGGCAAACAAATAAAAAAAGACGCATATTAACATGCCAGCTGCGTCTTTACTGTTGTATAAACTTTCTCTAAACAGATGCAAGGGTAGGATAATTAAACTACCTCTACCCCTCCTACTCATATCTTCCTCTCTGATTAATGACGCAGCAAGGACGTTTAATGAGTCCAGTAAAAGATGAATGTCGAGCCTTTGTGCTTGTGTGCGTTTTTGTCAGCAAGGATGTTTACGCCGTCTGGGCGTTCACTGACAAATTCAGATGATTAGTGGGCGCAGGCTGCTTCAATCACAGTCAAATATCCAGCTGTCACTGGTTTTAAACTTTGGATTAGCTTTTAATTTTACTTGGATTCCAAAAGTGTTTGTCATTCATTATGATCAATATTGCTGTATGTCTCCAGGAACGTTGTCACAGTGTGTGAATGAGAAAAACGCAGGTGTCCTGCTCCACACGGCGGCTCTGCAGTTCCTCTCCACAGTTTTCACAGAGGAGACCGAGCTACGCGGCAAAGAACTCAGAAGCTCAACATCTAAGCACAGCAGCCCCTTGTTAAATGTCTTAAACAGTCCTTCTGCCAGCGAGCTCTGTGAACTGTTGCTGCAGGTAGGTGTGAAAGTTGTTGTTATGTGATACTCTCCTCAGTCAGCAGAGGTGCTCTGAACCCCATGGTTGCCTTTTTGTTTATGTCCAAAGTTTCACACAAAACAGCTGTATGAGTGTCCAGTAACACTAACCCAGCGGTTGTCATTGTTGTCAGAGCTTTGAAAAAAGGAACACTCAAGACCCTTTAAAGAGGCTCACAGCTAGGACTCTGATGACGCTTCTAGCTTGCAGTGCCACAGCTCAAAACTACGCTGCCAAAGGTAATTCCCTAAAACTCAGCTGTCAGTTTTATTTTTAAACCCCCACAAAAAAAGATGCGAAGTATCCTCGATGAAGTTTCTTTGCAATTAAACTTCTTATTAGTGGATGTTAGTGTTTCTACTGTTAAGGGCTGCACGATGTATCACTACTGTTACATTATCACAGTGTTATTGTACATATTATGTATACTGCAGCGAATTGCCTTGACTGCAATAAGGCAAATTATGCAAATAACTCGGGTACCATACATCCAGGTTCTTTATTCATGTAATATATTTGACCACACTTGTTGTTTAATACGCTGTAAATATTTTTTAGGGATAAAAGAAGTGATATAATGATCAAGTCATTAACAGTTAAAGTGTTTTTTAATAACAAGACCTCGATTTTAGCATAGAATTATTATTTTTTTCAATATGTAGATTAGTTTTATTATCTGGGGTCTAAAACATTACATGCCTCCTCCAAGGTTATCAGATTATCAGTAAATATTATTGAATAAGAATAATCTCTGGAAAATGCAATTACTAGTATGTTTGTATTTTGTTTTTTGTTTTCATTAATTAAGGGAAAAGCAACTTGATCTTATGTGAAAAGTATTTGCCTCCTTTTTAAATCATGAATAAACTGTAAATAACCATAATGAAATTAAATTGTTTTACCCATTTCCAACCAGAATGAGTTCCTGACCTGTGGAATCAAGAAATAATTTCTGTAGAAACTCTCCGACAACAAGAAATAAACAAAATTATCTTAAAACATCACGTCATGCACTCAAGTCATTTCCAAAGTCAAATTTAAGGTTGAGGAACTCATGTGATCTACAGTGAGAGCTAATCATTTACCAATGGATACAATGTAAAACAGTAGTGAACCAGTTTGGTACACAAATATTTCTCAAAGAGTTCATCAATAATTGCCCTTTTTTTTGTAATATCTTCAGCATTAATGCAAACAGAAGCACCTCTGCAGCTAGCTATGGAGCAGTACTCTCGCAGTGTGATGCTTGATGAACCAGCTTACCAAAAGGAGGAGGCAAGAATTTGGAATAATAGTAGCAAATATGAGTAGAAGAGGAGAAAAAACAAAGTCAGACAGCAAATCAGAAGAGAAAAGAGTCTGAAAGTGTCTCAGGGAAAGGGGTGTAAACACACAACAACACTTGAATACTAAAATAAGGACAGGAACCCAATGAAACCCACTTTATTGGTCCTTTTTCTCTACTCGATCACTGCAATACTGCGCCTGGAACAATAACTGAAACTACATGACATTTTACACAGTCTAAAAAAATCTCTATGACAGCAAACCATGCAAACTGCAGGTGTGAGATTTCTTACTTATGATGGTATGAGAGAGGGGTAGAGACATGTGGGAAAGGACCACAAGCCGGATTCGAACCTGGGTCGTGCGCGCTAACCACTGCCACCTGCACGCCCCAAGATTTCTCACTTTTAATCATCCCTGGTCTAAGTTTCTGGTTAGCATTCATATTTGGAAACCTCCCATGGTGACTTAGTTTAAATAGATCTGAAAAAAAAAAGACTTGGACAAAATTCCCACTTAAAAATGTGTAAGATTCTGAGTTAATACAAATACTTGATGCCAATTGTTGCCTACAAGGCTGGCAAAACTAATGTTGAGGTTCAGGAGGGAGTTACTTTACCAAATTTGGTTTTAGTTTCTTTCCCTTTAGAAAGTATTATTTGTAAAGTGATTCACTTAAGTTATTGTTTATATAAAGTTTGTGATATAATTTAAGATGTAGCTAAAAGAGAGGAAAGAAACTCAAAACAGAGAAATTGTTTTTACAGAACAGTTTTTAAAGATGGTTTGATCCTTCTGCTGTCTTGTTGTTCAGCCGGTTTAATTGACAGCTGTGTGGAGCAGCTGAAGCAGATCCACTCCCACCTCCACCTGGAGTCCCTCCGACCTGGAAAGGCTTCTCACCGCAAAAAGGTGAGCACAGCTGGCAGGGAACTTCTTATGCGAAACACTTCACTGCTCAATGTGTTTGCACCGTTTTTTCTAAGTTGGGTTAAATAACAATCTGAGAGCAAAGAGTTTTTTAGTAGAAATGTTATGAATAGGAAACGTCTTGTACAGCTGTTCTCATACTCTTCTTGTCGAGTGTTTAATGAGGCCAGTGAAGGCTGTTTTTAATCCAGAACAATTAAACATGTTGCCTTTTGTTTTTGTTTTTCTATATTTCCAGGAAGTGGGCTATTTAAAAGAAGTCAAGCTGACTGCAGAGATCCTGCGGAGTGCTCTTTATTGCAACAATGAATGCAAAGTGAGCTTCTATGCCTGCTATTATATCCCCCCCCAGTTAATTGTTTTTTAATGGAACTTCGCAGTACAGGTGCTGTGTGCCTCCAAATGAGATTTATCCAAATGTGCAAGATGCTGCTATAATTTCTTCTTGTTGGGCTTCTTTATTTCTGTTTTGTCACGTTTAGAAGAAATTCACGGTTATTTTTCCCCAAGTAGCCAAGTGTTGATGTCCTTCACATTTATTTATTGAGCCATTTAATGCTGCATACAGGTATCTCTGAAGGTATCTGCTTATCACTGATGTCTTATTATTAGGTTTTTTTACTCTGCAAACACTGTAACTCGCAGCTTTTCTCTTTGCTGGTACTCTAATCTCTTTGTGTGTAGGTGGTCGCTATGGATGCTCGTTTAACGCTGACAGTCTACGCTCTATGGCCTTGGCTCTTATTGGACGACCCCACAATGGAAGCGGTGCTGGAGCTCCTATGTGTCTACACAGCAAATTACCACCCAGGTATAAATGAGATATTGTGTAGATTATATCTGAATGTTTGTGCCCGTCTCGTCGCCTCCTTCTGCGATTAGCAATACCATTGAGTCATACACACTTTGCGTTAGGAGCCCCATTGTTCCTTGCAATGAACACTTTGTGTTTCAGTGTATAAGAGCAGTGCGTGGTTGCTTGTTGGGTAACAGTGGGCACTGTGTCAGGATCGATTAGGTCGCATGTCTATCTCACCGCACATCCGGACCAGTGGGAGATAACGTTGAAAAACAAGAGAACATGCCTAGCTCGCCTGAGATGTTTTCTATCTGCTCTGCTAACAACAACAGTGAAAGGAAAAAGATTCAAGGAAAATCACCTTTAAAGCTCTGAATTCCTTTGATTCCTTTGGATTCACTCGTGTACCTGATAATTTCTGAAGTTTATGGCTGAAGTAGTCATGCTGGTTCAACTCTGGTCTTATTTAATGGTGTTAGAAACGCAAACCCAAATGCCCTTTTATATGAAAGAGTAATTGTAAAGAAAAAGAAAAGATGTATAGTATTTTTTAAGAGACTAAGACCAATAAGCTTCACTACAGCCAGAGAACACACCAGATAAGCTCCGGTTTGGTTTAAAGCACACTCAGGTTACAAACACTATTCCAGTCCTGGGTTCTCACCATGATTGTTTGAGTATAAAGTGTAGGGGGGGGATTTTTTCCCCCCAATCCATTTTTTTTTTGTATCATTTTTCCTTACTCCAGGTGTTGTTCATATCAGCCCCTAATATGCAAACTATGACCCATAGTTCATAGTGACCCAGAGATGTTGCTCTGATCCACCTGCAGCTAAAGCGGCTACACAGTGTCGTAGCAATGCTTCCTTTTATTTGGTACAAAAATATATTTGACCATTGGTTTGTTCGGCTTGGCAGACGGTCTGTTTGGGAATCCCACTGAACACGTTCACCCTGCCGCTACTTTCAAGGCCACCTCTCTGTCTGCAGGCGGGGCGTTAGCACATATGTTTACTTGACTGCAAGCATGCATGGTTCACATTTTCACATCACTTTTCTCAAATTAATCTGCGAATAAGGAGATAAATGTCTTTATGTTATCATGTTACAGGGATGTTTTTTATGTTAGACGCAGTGATGCTAGTTGGATTGTTTCCAATAATGATAAAGCTAAATAATGGGGCCCAAAAAAGCAGTAAAGGACTAGAGACTGGTGGATAGTCAGACGTCCAGGCCTACATTTAATCGACTGTCTCTTTTAAGCCTTGAACATTCAATATTGGTCTATAGATTTAGAACAACCTGTTTTTCAGTTCTTCCAAGCAATTGTAGTTGTTCAACTCCAATAAAAAAGCTTGAAATTGTACAAAATTAAGTATTAAACAATCAGTGGTTTAAAGAAAGATAAGCCCCCCCCAATAAAAAAAAATTATACTTTAGAAATCTTCAAAAGAGTCTTTATAAGCAAATATGAAAGGAGGTAACAATGTAAGGCTCTTCTGAAGCATTAAAGATTGATCATACCTTGACAGCAGGTGTTAATAATTCCCACATGTATCTTACAACCCACTCTGTCTGCATAAAAACAGTGTTGGAATACAGTGTAGTATCATACGCTTGTAAACTTTAGTTGAATAGTATTATGCTGCATAAAATGTTGTGAAAAGGCAGTTAACATTTGAGAAGAGACAGACCATCGTAACAATTAAAGGTTTGGGTCTTTCCTTATAGAACGATTGCAAAAAAGTCAAGGTGTCAGTTGGTACCATTTTCTTTACCATCACAAAGTATTCAGACACTCTGACAGGAAGAGGTCTGGCAGACCCAAAGCCACATCTGAGAACAGCTTCAGGCAAACACCTAATAGTTGTAGTGAGCAAGTCTCAGTTGTAAAGAGACGAGTTGCACCAAGAAAGCCATTGTTAAGATGCTAGAATAAGATAAAGCGGCTTGTGTGGGCCAATAAGAGCTGCTAGCAAAGATTGGATGAAGCTATGATGGACTGATAAATCAAAATATAAAATCTTTGGGATGGTTCCACAGCGTTTGACATCATCTGTCAAAAATGAAGGAGGAAGTTTGATGGTCCATTATTCTGCTGGATCCAGGGTAGGTCACTTGTACAAAAGTGTGAGGCACTGTGAACCAAAATGGCTACCACAGCACTCTGCAGTAGCATACAATAGCCTCCGGTTGTCTACTTGGTTAGGGGTTCATATTAAAGCAACATAATGAACCAAAACATCTGTCCAAACTACGAGCTGCTTCAGAAGAAAATAAGAAGGTAAGCTTAATATCATGGAGTGGCCAGTGCAGTCCTTAGACTTCAATCCCATTCAGCTGGTTTCGGATGAACTGGACAGAAGATTGGGGAGAAAAAAAAGGAATGTTACACATTTATGGGAACGCCTACAGCGGATTTTAGCAGAATTTTCTGCTGAAAATTTAATCCTATCAGAAAGAAAAAACGACACCACAAGTGTGTTTATTAGTTTCCTTATTAGGATCGTCATTAGTGATTATTAATCCTCCAGGGGTCAAGTTCATAAAAACAAATAATATGAAACATATTTACATGAACATTATTAACATTAACATCTTTGGAAAGTTTATTCTGTTCTTGAGATAATCTCTAAATGAATGATTGTAAAAGTTTGACATTTATTAAGTTTCATAAGCATTTTGGGTGAAATAATTATATCTCCGTTCAGAATAAATAAGCTTTTCACTAAATGATTCTTTTCTGTTAAAATAACACTTTTTATAGAAATAATTTAAATTGCAGGTTGACCACAAGTAGGGGTCAGAAGAAAGTAAAGTGCATATTAATACCACTAGTTGAATATGGGCATCTTAATGCAGCCGTGTTTTGGACTACTTGCTGCTTAGATAAATTGGATGCTGTAGCAGCAACCAAGGATTGTTTAACCTCTTTCATAGCTATAAGAGTAACAAAAAATGAAAATAGTCTTACAACAGCAATACCATAGCTGGTTTTAATAATTATACTGTCAATATGTTGAGACCATAACATGTGATGATCCACTGCGATACAAACTGATTATATTTAGGTTATTTGATTCATAACAGAGATCTTGTTTGACTTTCAATTTTTATGCAACTGATGTTTATTACTAATTAGCAAAGACCTAGTTTTATCAACATTGGCACCCATGTTATTATTGTTCACCCCTTTAATGGGTGAACCCTTCTCTTTTCCCAGTACACCTGATATATGACCTACACTTGAATCAGAGTGGAACATAGCTGTCTCATCATCATACATAACGAAATAAAGATTGTTCCTAAACATGAGGTAGGCGCCCAGGTAATGCACTGATAGGCCTACTACTCGTTCCACTGAATAAAGTATTTTTATTCTTTGTATTAAGAAGAATTTCAGACATTTTCCACTGAATTTGATGTGTGTTGATTAGGATTTGTTATTACATCACATTAGACTGCTTAGCTGCTTTATCTGCCAATGGCAGCTACTTAAAAGAGTCAGAGGTTGGTCTATAAATCAATGTCATTTTTAACTCCAATTTGTTATTTTTACCATGCTTTCATTTAAGAGTGCAATAAAACACTTACAATAAATAATTCTTAACTTTTGACCATTAATGTATATTTTTCAACAGGCATTTTCTATTAAGCCTCACTGAGCAGAGCAAACAGAACAGGGCAACACCAGATTTGTACACCAGGTTAGCTTCACCTCAGATGACTTTAAACAAACACAACAGAAGTTGTTTCTAAGTGTTTACTTAAGAGGAGCTGGATGCAGATGTCGCCTCCTACTTTCACTATAATGTTCTGCTTTGTGTTGGTCTGATGGATCAAATCCACATTAAAAAGACACTGAAGTGAAAAGTTGTAATGAATGATGACATCTGAAAAAGTTCCAGGTCCTGAAAATCCTTTTTTATCTGTGATGATCTGAATTCTGTCATACTTACTTTCTATTCCTGATAATGAGCGTTCATAAGCAGCGACAGGTTTGGAAAGTAACTCTAAACTTGATTGGCAGCAGTTCCACAGCAGAGCTGTGTGTAGACTCTGATCTAAACCGACTTGCTTTAGAGGTACCCTCCCACCTGCACCTCCCCCAACCCCATCAGCTCAAGCTGTGAAGCAGCAGAAATCAGTAAAGTCAGGCACAGTATTTCCCTAAAGGTTAACTTAACAGCAGGTTGGATTCGGGCTTCATGCAGCCTGGCTTAGTATTACACCATCCACCCTGAGGCAATCACTGAGACTCCTGAGACGCCTGCATTTCTACCCACTCTTTTATCTCCTGTCTACCACCTTCATGTAAAACTTTGTTAGCGTTGCCGGTTTTTAAGTGGAACTGTTGTTTTAACTGCACCATCCCTTCTGATTTCCTGGAGATATTTCAGTAATAGCCTAAAAACCTGCTCCCAGTGATGAAGAAGGAAAAAAAAGCTGCTGCTTTTTTTTTTTTTATATAGGTCTTACCTGAGCTAAGATGTTCCAGGTATTACAAATTACTTGATCATATTGAAGACAGCTTGGAATGTTTGAGATCATATCAGAGAGATCCTGTTTAACCCTCGTCAATATCATGATGGCGTCTTGACAGGAATGAGCATAACTTGAGGCTAAAAGGCACATTTGAGGGAACGTTCTAGGATTAGTAGAACCAGCAAGTTGTAATATTCTCAGGGGAAAAACATCCATCAGTGTCAGAATGTTGTGTGATTGATATGATTTTATTTATTTTGCATTTAAACTACAGCTGCAGAGACGATTGGTGTGTGCTGATGTGAACGTGATGCCAAGGCTTTTTTTTTTTGTTGTTGACATATTTATCCTCTTTCACTTCCTTGATACTTTTTGGTGTTTGGATTCCGGTTGTTTCTGCATAATAATATTAGCTTTAGCCTGAGGCTTTTAAGCATAAATATTTAGCTTCCTACCCAGAGTTAGAACACTACAGTTGTCATAATGAGGTAGTCATTTCAAACTGTACCAAAATTAGAAAATGAAAATCGCAACACGTGTTTCCTTGCTTTTTCTTTTGTTTTTTGTTTTTTTTAAGGCAAGACTGAATAAATTGGGTTATATTAAAGCAATTAAGTATTTAATAAATGATCAAATTCATAGCGGGATCCACTTATCTTCATCATTTTTGCCCCTTTTTGCTCAACACTTTCTGTTTTTGGAAGAAAAAAAAAACTGTCACTTTGCCATGAAGGGATGTTTGGCGGACAGTGGGCCACCCGAGGGGCCAGTCTGCATTTTTTGCTTTCATTGATGCCACAGGCTGCCAAGATCTTTGGCTTTAAGATAAACAGAGAGAGCTGAGCTGCTCTGGTAATGTTGCATTGTCGTAGTTAACTTTCACAGGGATGGGAACTACTGCGTGGTTGTTATCACTAGTGGTTTGATGTTAGCCTGAAAGCCTGTCGCTGTAAACATGTAATTAAAATGAAATGTTGGGAGAAATGTGAGCAGATTAAGATGTTGGATGTTGAGTATAAAACATTACTTTTTCTTGGCAGAAAATAAATAAAAATTCTGATAAAGATGTGAAAAAGTCCTTATTTTGCTGTATATATTATTTTGTTAGTTAGTTGTTTTGTACGTTAAGGCTAGAACAGATAATTGCATAAAGACGTCGTGTTAAAAAAATGATGTATATTCGTGTTTTTTTTTTTTTTTAGATTGTGATCTGTTCAGTATTTTTTTTATTTAAAAAATGTGCTATATTCTTCCATTATTCGGCACGTCTGGTTCAAACAACATTAAAATGAGTTTATTTGTAAAGACTTTTACTTTGGAATTCATTTCTATAATTTCTCTTTTAGTGATGTGGTTTAAAAAAAATCATAAAGTTCTTCAAAACACAGACACTCTGAGAAGATGTTTTTTTTTTATATGTTTGGAAAAAAGTAGTGAATCTGAATTCCTTATTATTTTGTGTACATTAGGTATAGATGGCATAAATGTGTCATAGTTTTTCTTAATCAGAAAACCTTTTTATCTCTGTTCCCAGCTTGCAGCTCCATGTGTGGCAGTAGCCTCAGCGGGGCTCCAGGATCTAAAGGCTCCTCCAGCTCCTCTCTCATGAATTCAGTGATGAAGTTGACCTCTCTTGCCCCAGACAACAGCCCCATCCAGAATCTATGCTTCTCTCTACTGACTAACCTGGCTGTGTCGCGGGACTGTAGGGGGATCCTGCAAAAGGTACGAAATCTAAAAGATAAGAGGAATTCCTATTTATTTCTAAATGTAAAGTATTGTACAACCTTCAGAGTGTTTGTTATAATAAGAGCTTAAATGATTTCTAAAAGCAATGTGTAATGAATTGTTTATCATGTTGCTAAAATTGTAAGCTGTCTCCTCTGTGATCATTTTGTGTGTTTTTTCAGAATAATTTCCTTCAAAGCTTCCTGTTGGTGCCTTCCCCTAAGAAGGCTGGTTCTAAGGCCACATCCCTTGGTGGCGGTGGAAACCCCCTAAACCTGTGGCTGAGACTCCTGGTCAGCCTGTCCTCCACAGAGGATGGACAGCAGAGTATTCTGAAAGTAACTGGGATCCTGGAACTGCTAGCAGACTTAGCATCGCAGCGACAGCATGCGCTGCTCACCCTTCACAACCTCTGCTTCTGCCCTGCCAACAAATCACACATCATGGCCAACGGTAAGTTATTATTCATGGTTTAAAAGAACTTTGGTGATTTTAAAGGTCCCTCTTTTCATAACTGCCAGAATATTTGCTTAGGAAGCTGCTTCAATGCCTTAAAGTTGAATTCAAATCCTCCGCAACTGTAGGAACTAATAGCAGTAATTGAATTTACAACGCTGGCAAAAACATTCAGACCCTTTGAACTTTTCCTCATTTTTCTAACGTAACCTGAAACATCAGTGTATTTTATTAGGTTTTGATCAATAACTGAAGACATACAAAATAAAGAAAACATATTTTTATAAGTAAACCTCTAAAAAATGCATTTGTATTCCTACCCTATTATGTTGCTACCCTTAAAGCAAATCCTTCCTTGCTAAATGCTTTCAGACATCACCCAGTTAAAATATTCTGTGTGTAGTTTAAAGGCAGTAGAATTACATCTGCTTTTTAAAAGCCCAGGAGGCTTATTTAAGAGCAAACCACAGTAAGACGTTGACATGTACCTAAAGTGGCTGGTAAGGGAAGAAATAACATTTAACAGGAGAAACAGCCGAGAAGTCCTTCAGTCAATCTGCTAGTGCTGCTGAGATCCACGGCCCGGGTGGAAACAACTAGATCAGCGGGTAGCTATTAGGTTTGCAATCCAAAAATCTAGGAAGGGGAAAGAGCCTCATTAGAAGTTCTGTTTAAAAATGTCTAAATTCATGTAAGGAACATCAGATATGGGGAAGTGATGCTCTTCTTAAATTAGACCTTTGCAATCTATTGTAGAAAACTTGCATTCTTCAATACTCTGGGCTGTATGGAAACTTTTCATCAGCATGATAGCCCGATGGATAATTCTGCAGGGCAGCCATGATAATTGTTTTTTGCTTTTTGTTAGTTTTTTTTGTTTTACGTCGAGCAGGACAGGGACCCTAAACATGCAGCCTGTAGTATGATGTAAATCTAAACAGAGGCATCGGACATGAGTTGTCACTCCTGGTTCCGATTTATATGTAGCCTGGTGGTAGGACAAAGTACAGAATTAAAATTAATAATAAAGTTTGTAACATATGCTGTTAAAGATCTATAAAGTTAAACGTTTTTACTTTACAAAAAGTGAAAACAGTTTGCCCTAGTTTGTTTCAGATCAGTTGCACTCAAGGTTAGTTTGACTTAGGCAGCGTGTTGCTTAATTTCCAGCTTTACAAAGAAGAAATAATCTAAGACTCAGAGAAAATGAAAGCAGAGGAAGCTGCTGAGACTGAAAAAGTGTGTGTAGGTGTACGTCTGTGTCCCACACAAAGAGCACTGCAGGTGGTAGTTGAAGGCCCAGGTGTGTGGAAACTGTCATATGACCACTGTTCTGTTTCCTGTGGAAGGATTCACATTTGCTGTTCAAGTTGTGGTTTTTCGTGAGTAATTCTTTGTAACAGAGACCCTGATTGTGACCTTGTGCTGAAATCTTTTTCTTGTATTTAAAACTGTTAGGTTAAAAAATACCTGTTTGTGTGCCTGCTTTTAACTTTGTTTATTTATAGCTTTTTTATATATATATCTTAATTAAATCAAACCGCATGATGAAGAAATCATTTTAACATAATCATTAACGTTAGTTAATAGCTTGTTAAAAACAATAAACTATGTACATGTTTGTTTTTCAGATAAAGCCGTGAAAGTTTTGTTATCGTGTTTGGAGAGTAAAGAGATAGAAACCTGCTGTATGGGAGCTTCTGCACTGTGGGCTTTACTGCACAACAATCAGAGGGTACAAACACCAACATTGAGATTTTAACGTTTGATTTGATGTTTTCAACACAACCTAAAAACATTAACACACTTTGTGTCTTTTGTTTTTTTTTTTTGTTCTTGTTTTTTCTCTTTTTAAGGCAAAGACAGCACTGAAGTGTCCATCTGTTAGATTAAAAATCGAGGAGGCACTCACCATCTCCAAGCAAGGCATGCAATGTTCTCACTTTGAAAATCCAAAGCATCTCTGTTTTCACACACAGGTCTTATGAACAGCCCTTCCATGTTTTGGAAATTGGATGCTGTCATCTGAATCAGTAATGAAAAGCTTAAAACAAGCGCTTATCTGATTTTTATTTGGAACTGAATATGACATTAACATGAAAGGCTTTTTTCTGGTGAAAAACAGGAGTATTAATTAAAATTTGGCTTAAATCCCCCCTTTTCCATTTCAAAATAATTGTATTTCTCAACAAAGGATAAAGAAAATAAGGATGGATAAAATCATACAAAATAGAAATCTTCATTAATTCAAAACAGTTGCAGCAAGTCTTTGAAAATAAATTGTTGTACTTGTCTAAATCGGTTGTAGTTCAATATCAAATACACGTCTACCATATGCACATGTGGAAAAAGATTGTTGGAACCCCTCGTATAATTAAAACAAAAACCCACCATTTTATCAGAGATAACTTGAATCTGACAAAAGTCATGAATAAAAATTCAGTAAAAATGAACAAAGGGAAGTCAGACATCGCTTTTCAACCGTACTTCATCAGAATGATTTTAAGAAGATAAACTAATGAAACAGGACTGGACAAGTATAATGGCCCCGCTAGAAAAGACTGAAAATATTGACCAAAGGGACATGTTAAATCAAGGTGTCCACTGATTAGCATCACATGTGTCTGAAATCTTATAATCAGTCAGTGGGCCTATAAATAGGGCTACATGTAGTCGCTTTGCTGTTTTGTAACATGGTGTGTACCACAATCAACGTGGACCAGAGGACAGGAAGGCAAGAGATGTCTCAGGAGATTAGAAAGGCTATTATATACTAGCATGTTAAAGGTAAAGGCTATAAGACCATCTCCAAGCAGCTCGATGTTCCTGTAAATACAGCTGCATATATTATTCAGAAATTTAAGATCAATGGGTCTTTGGCCAACCTCGCTGGATGTAGCTGCAGGAGGAAGATTGATGATAGATAATATGAATGGTAATAAAAGAGCCCAGAAAAACACTTATTGTTAAAAACAAATCGTAAAAGTTGTCAGACTGGACAATGTCCTATAGACAGATGAAACAAAAAAACTGAACTTTTTGCCAAAGCACATCATGTTCATAGATGGAAAAATGAAGCATATCAAGAAAAGAACAGTGTCCCTGCTGTGAAACATGGAGGAGGCTCTGTTGTTTGCCGGGGCTGCTTTGCTTTATCTGACACAGGCTGTCTTCAATCTCTACAGAGTACAATGAAATTGCAAGACTTTCAAGGGATTCTAAAGAGAAATGTTCTGCCCAGTGTCAGAAAGCTTGGTCTCAGTCGCAGGTCATCGGTCTGTAACAAGATGACGATCCAAAACAGCCAAGAATGTCTAAGAGGAAAACATTGGGCTATTCTGAAGTATCTTTCTATGAACTCTGACCTAAATCCTATTGAGTGTCTTAGAAAGGAGCAGAAACATGACGTCTGGAAAAGGCAGCCTTCAAACCTGAGACAACTGGAGCATCTAGCTGATGAGTGGACTAAAATACCTGCTGATAGGAGCAGACGTCTCATTGAGTGGTACAGGAATGGTTTGATTGGAATGGTTGCCTCAAAAGGTTGGACAACAAAATATTAAGTTAAAGGTACCAACATTTTTGTCCAGGCTTGTTTCGTGACTTTTTAAAAATTGTTCTGCTGTAGCATGCCTGAAAAAACAATAAATGATTTCCAATTGTTTATTTTTATTTTGCAGTATTTTTTATTTATTATTTACAAGTTATTTTGCGAACATTCTTTCAATAAACGAAGGGTATCAACAATTTTCTCCACGTTTGCATGGGGTGAAGGAAGGTGTCAAAAAGTCCAGTTTTCTTTTTATCTAAGTCTAAAATAAACTATTTAAATTCTCTTTAGTTTTTTTTCTACTGAAGATAAAATGGTAGCACAGGGGTAGAGTGTCCAACCGACGTATGGAGGTCTTACTCCTCGATGCAGCTTCACAAGTTCAAATCTCCAGCCATGTCTTCCACCCTCTCTCTCATCCCTCTTTCAATAAAGGCCACTGGTGCTTAAAAAATATTGACACTTCTCACATCTTTCATTTTAAAATAACCATCATGTAACCACTTGTTTCTTTGTTGCTGTAGTTTTTTCAGCGCTGGCCTCTGTTGAGGAGCTAAAGAGTGCACTGATTGCAATTCATTTTCTGATCCCTTTTTCACTATTTTTTTCTGTTTTATAGATGCAGAGAAGAGACGGGAACCTTTGAATTCCCACCTGCAGAAGTGCCTGGATCATCTGTCACAGCTGCTAAAAAAATGATTGTAATAAACTATTTTGTTTGTGTCGTTTTGAATTTCTTTTTCTATATCAGATGTCATTTATTTAATAAAATTTGGTCAGCCTTTTTTCTTTGCATGGTCTCATCTTTCTGAAACTCTTCCTCTGGGGTTGAAGTGACATTCTGCAGCTGATCCACACCAAACGGCTGTTTCTTATAACTCCACAACGTAACATTGAAAGGAAAAAAGCATTTAGGATTAAAATTATAAATGAAGCTACATGTGATTGATTTAATCATGCCAATTACATTTATTTTATGTGTAACTGATCAAAGTAGCAGTTTTCAGTGTTATTTCATGTTGGACAAGCTTCATTATAAACCCCAACATGAAGGATGATGTCGTAGGTTTGCCATCCATCCCCAATCCCTGTGATAAAGAGGCCCCCTGTGTGGAGCCAGCCAACAGTGGGACACCATGAATTGTACCCTTGTTACTTAAGTGCCTCTGCAGCCAGAGATGGAGGAGGAAGTGCAGCTCAGGCGTCTCTGCACTCGTCTCATCAATGCCACTTTCATTCTCTCTCGGTGGGGCAACATGGAGGCTGTACAAAAGGACTACTGGTACTTCGTGGTACTCCTCTTTCTCCCTTTTCTTAAAGGTATGGACTTTAGGTTTACATTTATGAATTTATAAATGTATTTTGATGTATAATTATTGTTTTTATATTTGTTATGAAGTGTTTTCATGTAAAACCTTTCTTTGTTGAAGTGACTTTTCTTATTGTCTTGTTTATTGAAAAGAAAGATTCAGTCTTTATATGTATAAGCTAAATACAATAAAATCCTTTATTTTATAGACTGAATTCAATCATTCTCAATTCTAAACTTTAAATATTTCTATGGGGAAAATCTGCTTTCATTCATATTGTTTACATGTTAAAAACCCTGGGGGCTTTCACATGCGTAGGTTATGTTTGTATGTAGTTGTTTACATTAGCCGGTTAACAGCAAGCTTCGATTTTGCATTATTTTGTTGTAATATGAACTTATAAGCAATTTCATGAAAAAATACACATAAATGCTTTTGTTTTTACAGACTACAGCCTAAAAAGTTTTTGGAACAGATCTTTTGTTTTTTTTCTACTCTGTTAGTTTTTGCTGGTTTATTATCCAGCTTGCTTTAAAAACTGATCAGATGAATCACTTAACTCCTAATCAATTCATTTCCAACACCATATATTTTGTATTTTATGCAGTCCTGCCACAAAATGACCTAGAAGAACTATTTTTAATGACTAATCAAAAATAATCCTGTCATGCCACAGTGCATGGTACAAACTATTTCTGAACACGTAATTAAGGAGAGACTTTTTGGAGATTGGCCTGGCAGAAAATACGCCGCCTTTGTCCAAGATAAACACCAGGAGACCGCATGTCTTGTAAGATTTGACTCTGCCGCTGTTATCAAGAATACCTAAAGCAGAACAAGCCTTAAATAAGAAAGCCTGGGCCTGTCTCTATCTACTTTTTGTATTATATTAATCCATATCTAAAGAAAAGTCTAATAAGCTTCAGTGTAACATATAAATGTATGTAAACATCTAATAAACAGAAGTAAAGTTTTTCCATCTGTTAAAAAAATGTTTTTCTGTTACTATGAACTTTAAAAAATCTGCAGCCTGTTTTGTCATGATTTAAAATGGTTACTGTTAAAACTCTCTTTAGTTGCTGTCCAGCAGACAGATGTGGAAACAGTACGGCTGCAGGAAGGTATGGTGCTGGATTGCTTGTGTCCCTGGGATGGACAGCTCAGCATGGTGTCCTGGACCAAAGTACCACAGGAAAATCCCTTTGCTGTGTTCAGTCCACAGCTTGGAGTCTCCTTACGTCTCCAGTACACAGAGAGAGTAGAGTTCCTGAAGGAGACACCTATGGATGGGAGCATTTCCTTAAAGAATGTCACACACCAGGATATTGGACTCTATCACTGTTCAGTCCATACTTTCCCTCATGGATCCTGGACCAGGGACATTCAGGTGGAGGATTTAGGTAAATTCCAAGCTTGGATCTCTCCCTAAAAAAAAAAAGAAAATGATTTTTGTTTTAATGTTTTAATTTGGCAGTTGTTGCTCTCTTCTTGCAGATGAGCCACCAGAAGATAACATTACAGAAGCCCCTCCTCTAGAGACCATCAAAGCAGACTCGCAGCTTGTGGTTGAGCAGAGCAACAACATCACTATCATTTGCAATAAACTAAAAAACAGTACTGTCTACATGGTCTATCTAAAGAAGTGGATAACTGGCAGCCATTGGTTCAACCTCGGGGAATGTAGGAAGATAGATCACGGTGTGGAATTATATGATTATAGTGCGAAGGGCACAATGGATTGCACAGAAGACCTGGATTTAACTCTGCTTCTGACTGATGTTACATCAGAAGATGACGGTTTCTATCGCTGCTCCTATAATACAGACTCATGGTTTGTGGACACCATCGTGCAACTCACAGTAGCTCCTCCAGGTACACAAACAACACACAGGATGTGATCTCTGATGTCCAAACAGCGAATGGATCTTTTCTGGTGCAAAATGTGCTGCAGCAAGTATGGTGAAACAGAGTTAAACTTAGGTGTGAAAACCACAAAACCCTGCTTGACGTAGAGCTGAGTTTAGAAGAGCTCAAACGTGGTGGAACATAAATTCACTGCTGGTCTGGTTTAAACAATTGATCTGTTGTATAAAAAAAGAAAAAAAAGTGGTCTTTATAAATGGAAAATCCATGAAGAACATCGGGTGGTTTTCTTAATCTTTTCCATATATTTTATATTATATTCATATTTTTTCATTTCATCACAGCTGGATTCAGTCTCTCCCTATACATGCTGTATATTTACCTTGGAGCTGGAGCTGCTGGACTTGTTCTAATCATCTCCTTCCTCATACTTGGACTGAGGCATAGGTATAGCTCACACAGGAAATATAGTTTATAAATTGGATCTTTCTGGCTTAAATTTAACCGTTTATCATCCCAGGAAGAAAAACCAAAGGAAGGAGTACAGAGTCAAGCTGCACCCCACTCACAGACGGGTAGGTGTGAGTTTATTCATCCTATCAACTCTTTTCTTCACACTTGACTTTTTCAAAGCTCTCCCCAACCTTCTCATAGGACACGCGCTAAACTACAAAGCTGTTCGACTTTACAACTAACGTTTAAGCTACACGTCCCATCTGATCATCATCCCCAGTGGTGCAGTCTGATGCAGTCTTTGTCAAAAAGTATCAAATAAAAACAAAACATTAACTTTGGTTAATTTAACCACACAGGAAGAATAGTGTTGTGTGCATATGGTTTCAGTCCCTTTAAGGCCTGTACTTAGCCTGCTAGAACAGAGAAATACATTTTACTCAATGTAAAGTTCTTTTTTGTTTCACTGGGGGGAGCACATTTCTCTGTTCTAGCACAAAATGCTAAAATAAAGTATAACTGACTGCCTTTAATAGTCACCATGTAGCAAAAAGACAAGAGTAGATGAGGGCTTACTATCCTATGAGGGTATGAGGTATGAGTACTATCATACTACATGGACGCTGCAAAAAATTAAAGTCTAAGTAAAATATTTCTTAAAATAAGTGCAGGTTTTTCTTGAATTGAACACATGAGACAATTTACATTTGAAATAAGAAACAACAACTATAGTCTCTTATTTTAAATGCACAATATCTAATTATCTTATTTTAGGGCATCTTATTTATCTACTCAAATTAAGGTTAGATACACTTTTTGTGTCAATACATTTTTTACCTGGACCAGAACCCAGTTGTAAATCTGTGTTGAGACACCATAATAACGCTCCTTGATCTGACTGAGCTTTAGCTATTTTTCAAAGACCAATAGATAAAATCTGTGTTTTTATGAGTTCAGTTTGTTGAGACATCCCCCTACAAAAAACCGACAGCTTTAATAACAACATAAATGGCATAAGATTTTATCAAGCAGGTTAAATATAAATTCACAACACATTTTTCTGATTTTTATCTTCAAATTGAGGAACATGTATACATTTCCAAGGTGTTTTGTTTTCTTTTACCCATCAGCTGCACTGCTAGTAAAACAAAAAAAAGCATGTTTTGTCTAACATCTTAAAGTCTACTAACATCAACTACCTCCTCACAGCCAAACATCTATGAGAACGTCCCTCTGTGTCCCAGGATTGTGAAGAAGTCCAGACAGGCTAAAAGCTTCCCCATCTATGCCAACCTGCCGGCCGGTCGCTCGCTCCAAACCACACATCAACCTCAGGACAAAAAAAGGAGAAGCATCCTGTAACTCATGTTGCTTTCCCCACATCTGCCTGCATTCTCTCAGCTATTCACACTCCATTCACTGTACATCAGAGTGAGGATAAATAAATGTCAGCAAGCGCAGACTGTAATTATCCATTTGAGTTTTTAATCAGATGCAGGGATCACGCCGGCACTGTTTAATATTCACACGGCGGTTTGAAATGAGTTAACAAGTTGGTGCTCATCTTGGAGTCAGAAAGCTGACAGGGGCTGTTTGGGACCAGCCTTGCTTCCCCCTAATTAAATGTACTATGTAATTATTGTTGAGGGGATGTTTGCTTTTTCCGCAAAACAATATTTGACAGTAACCATCACGCAGAGGAGAAAGACAAAAGCCCGTCTAATCATTCTTTTCTCTTCCCTAACCCCCTTCAAGTAAAACGATTTACAAAAGCCTGTGTAATTGCCCTCTTTTCACTTTCATCCCTCCTGGTTTCCATTCAAAGCTTGACAATAGTGTCTAATCATCTAACGGAGAAGAAAAGCAGTCGCTCAGCAATGTACCGTCACTTGAGACTTCTGCTTTTCTCCCCAACAGCCTTTCTTACTCTCTTCTAGTTACAGCACGCCCTCAGACTGAAAGCTGAACTCTAATTAACAAATCCTGGGCTGCAGTTTATATCTTTTACTCTCTCTGACTTCTTTTTGATGAATATACACTGGGTTTGTTTTTTTCTTTCTCCTTTGCTTTTTCAAAACATAAAGATGAACTGTCGAATGTTTTTCCCCTTTGGCATTTGTTCCTTTTTTTTTCCCTTCATGAGTTTGCTTTTGTAAATCAATATTTGTGGTTTTATGGCAGCTGCTGTGAAATTAAACTCTGTGCTGTTTGTGTAATTTAATTCATTTATCTCCATAGAGATGGAGGCAGAGGCAGTAATGGATAAGCGGGCTATTCCGCTAGGATACAAGACAAATGTGGAACAGAAAGGGACATTAGAGTTTGGGGTTCATGGGTTGATTTTTTTTTTTTTTGGGGGGGTGGTTCCCTTTGCGAAGAAAGTGTAAAAGTACATTTGATTGTGAAGATACTTGAGATTCTTTGTATCCTGCAAGCTGTATTGAAACGGATATTTATGACTGATAAAGACTTCTTGTGACGAATATAAAACATGCCTGAGTCTTTCTGTGTTGCAGGGTGAGAGTTCGTGGGAAAAAAAAAAATATCCCTCATGGTTAAAAGAAAATAGGCAGCATTCAGAAAACCTTACACCATTAGCTTTAGAAAACTACTTGGTATTGGATACACAATGATGTAAGATTTGTCCTTGCAATTTTGAATACAAAATATATACATATATATTTTGATAAAAAAAAATAAATCAAAAGATAAATAAAATGACTAGAAACCCTGACAAAATGACTATAATAAACAGTTTTACTCTTTTGGTTCAATACTTTACTATCATAAGGCTGCATACTTTGTTTCTTATAGTTATTTTTTAAATAGGCTGCAGTTCATATGAAAAGTTTAAATAATGTTCCACAATGTTAAAATTTTTTTTCTTAATTTGTCCATAAATGTACACAAATAAATAAGAGCATTATGGTAATTTTACAAACTTCTTTTTCTTAAAATGAATATTAAAAAAAAAACTAAAACAATGTTTCAGAAAAGTTTTGTGGCTCTAAATGCTTGAAAAATATGCTTGTATGATATCAACATTCAATTTATTCCCCTTATGTTCTTCAAAAACATTACATATGTACATTTGTCGAAACTGCAATCCTACACCAGTGTAATCAAAGTGCTATTGACAGATAAACTCAGAGAACACAAAACATAAGGACATCTCTACAAACAAGTGCATACAGTAAACAACAAAATTTGCAGATGAGCACAATCAGCTGGAGCATTTATCCAGTCCATTCAATGAGAGCAACCCCGAACAGAGAAGGACTATTTCACATACATTTTACCACACTGCAGCTAAAACATGACAACTACGGCAGAACTGTGGCTCAACATTTCAACATGTCTTTCTAAGGTGAAATGCTTGTCAAAGAATAAATAAAATCAATAACTGTAAAAAAAAATAGGGAAAGAGATAAAATGTGCTTGTAATTTTCCAGTTAACTGAGGAGGACATTTGTAGAAATAAAACATAACGGGAACAAAAGAACTCCAACTTAGAAAAGGCCGCTTGGCAGCCTAAATTGATTGTCAATGAATACCATTTTATTTTTACCCACTTTACTGAGCAAAGCAGGAGTAAAACTTTCCATTTCTGTACGCCGTGAGGAGGATACCGAAAGAAAGTTTTTCCAAGCAGTTCCTGTGGTTTGAAAAAAAGAAAAAAACATTTGCCATGTAACAAAAGAGAGATACTTTGTGAGCAGAGTCCTGCTGTTTGGAGTTCAGTGCAGCTGTTCTCCCATCTTTTGCTGCCCACTACTGTATTGGTCAGCTGGCTGAACCAAGGCCTTCTAAGGATGTTTATTTCCATTTGTGAGAATAACAGCTAATGTGTGGAAACTAAAGAAGTGTTGGTCATCTTTATTTTTTTTAAGGTGATATCGTTAAAAAATACAACTGGCTTGATGGTATAAATAAAATCAGTTTCATGACATTTTGTGTGTGTTTTCTCTGTGATGCAAATTCTTTTCCTAAAGGTAATCAGGAGAATCTCATGCCAGCCCGTCTAACCTCATGGAAGTATCTGGTGATAGAGGACAGGGAGTAGTTAATGTAATCCTAATCAGGTAGCATATTTCCACAATATTCAACAACTACTAAAGTTAATTTTTGATGTAGAAAACAAAGTAAGATTAGGATAGCAAACTCAGAACCAAAAGTCTGCTTTGGTTGGATGTCACCATCTGTAGTCAGCATTTAAAGGCACGAGGGTCTTTCTCTTCATGTGGAGTCATGTGTTTTTAAAGATACATTTGATTCATGCAGAGGATTTAGAGACAATATTCTTATTACTGTATTTTAGCTACACTGCTAACATTCCTTCTTGCTAGCTCATTTTGCTACTAACACACAGAGAACATGATGCCACTCTCGGAAAATGTTTAGCATCATTTTAGCTAAAACTAGGGGAGATTACTAAGATATCTATTTGTTAACCATAAAATGGACAAGACTGCTGTGCTTTATGATGAGAACTGGAGACAGAGCATCAGCTAGCTTACCGACGCTAGGCCTCTAAACATCAGCAACAAGGTGGAGGCCATTGTTTCAGTTGGTTTCTAAATTTAGACTGTTTACAGACATCAATATAATTACAAGAAACACAAATCTCTCACTCTTCAAGACAATGGCTTTGAGGGCTATCTTATTTGTTTTGTTAACACCAACCTAAGAGCTACATAGAGTCACCTAAGTGGTTTTACAGATAAAGGTCCATCCATGTGAGGCCCACTTATTCATGTTAGCTGGCCTGTGGAAGTTAAATAAAGTCAATAGGAAGTCCAAACTTTGATTTGGATAAATCCAGGGTAATAGAATTCCAGCTTTTCATTTGTCTGAGAGTTAGAACAAACATGGAAGCTCTTCTTTGCTCGTGTATGGTGGCTCTGGCCATACGATGATACCGCTCTGCGTCGTATTGTGTGCACATAAACAGCATGGAACATCTTGTCTTACAAAAACTAAAAGGTAGTCCATTTATGAATGACTAAAAGTCAAATAAATAATAAAGAACCTTTAAAAGCAGTGAAAATAAAAACTGTTGATATGACTCGCAGGCATTTGAAATGCAAAAGTCGGGTACGTTCATGTTGCCCTGACTTTCCGACTCCTATTGCCAACTTTCAGGGCTCTCCAGTTGAAAATAGTTGAAAATTATACAGACGGTACGCACAATAAGTTAAACTAGTTAAGGCTTTCAGAGTATTTGGTGGGCTCTCTTAACCTGGACTCTTCTCTGCAGAGGCCATTAAACTAAATCACTCTTAAACCAGTCGAGTTTACACACCAGAAAAACTCAGACTCATTATCCCTTTCTATAAGCAACCCTTTCAGCCCCTCCAGTATCTTTCAGCGAGGAGAAACACTGCTGTTGCTTAAGTGCTGTTACTATGTCTAGATTTGCTGCAGTTGGTAAAGACTCAGCTACAATGAGCATTGCTATGAAATTACCATTAGACCCTCAGTGTTTAAACTCACCAAGGAAATAAAAAAAAAGAAGGGGCATATTATAACAGACCCAATGTTTCCCTTTACGGCACATGAAGAGTTCCAATTTAAGGCACTTGGCATTGACCTCTGTTTTCAGAACAGTTCCAAGCATTTTCCTATAAACAATGAGGGAAGGAAACGTATCTTAACAAAATGCAGCCCTGCCTTGTTAACCTATCATTTCTCTTTAATGACCCCCTGTTAGCAGAAACAGTGGGAACATAAGTCTGGCTGACCAATTCTCTGTTCGACCTGCATTTTGTGCAAGTTATAATAAATGATCCGACCCATAGCACTGACACACCAAAAGACTACCAAATGTTGTTTGTACCACAGCATCTTTGGAGCTGCAAGAACAGACCGATTCATAATTGAGGCTTTCTGTCTCTGAATGTCACTTCATTCTTGGATCAAAAATGTTTTGTAGATTTTTTATTTTAACCAGCATTTTAGAGGCTTTGACAGTAATGATGGCGATGGAGGTCAAGGCAAGGACACTGCAGATGGTCGTGTCAGTCAAGAATGACACAATGATTTTTCTGTCAGAGAATTTTGAATTGGAGGAGTTAGTCATGTAAATAAATTGATTTCTACAGCTTTTATATATACGTTATTTATTTTGTCTTCTATTCTCCACAAAATGTTTTTCCTGAATATCTAGCTTTTTTTTTAATTTATAACACTGTACTCCTTGGAGAGGGAAACATTTACCTATTCTGGTTTATTATCTGTTTGTTCCATAAACTCTAAAACATCACAAATAAAATGGACTTCCCATTTGAATAGTAAAATGCTCCTCTGCTGCTTATCAGACATATGGCCTTGGATTATGTTTGCGCTAATTTCCCTTTTGGGTCTAAACCAAACTCGGTTTAGAAACTCGATATCCATTTTGGAAACCCTAGTCTAAGAGGGTTAGAACACCATTGGTTCCTTTTATATATATATATATTTTGAGTATACATTATTTTCTGGGCTTTAAGCACAAAATCGAACAATTAGTTGGACAGATCGAATATTTTATGTCAGAACTACAAACCTCTGTGAATTTGATTAGCATTGTGATCGACTGGCACAGAGAAGCATCTCCACAATATGATGCTGCCATATTATAGTTTTTACCTCATTCTTTAGGGGGGGGGGGGGGGGGGGGGGTG
>JAUZNJ010029743.1:0-15235 GCA_034780135.1 Jordanella pulchra
AGATAGAAAACTTTTAACTAATCTGTGTGATTTGAATGAACTGTCTTTGTGAAGTGCCTTGAGATGACATGTGTTGTTGATTTGGCGCCATATAAATAAACTGAATTGAAATTGAATTGAATCTGTTAATCTTGATCTCATTATTCCTAGCCTGATCTCAGCCAATTTATCTTTATGTCTTTACTTCTCTCCTTTTAGCACACAGAGTATTTTATAAGGGGAAGGTAAAATACACAGATGTTCTTTCCACCTTCATCCTCTAGTAAGTGGCTGAACTAGGAAACATTTTGTCCTCAGAGGTTTAGGAAGCAAGAAAAGAAAGCAAGGGGTCCTGGTCTACAATTTCGGTGCCCAGAGAGCAGAAGACCTGAATCTAACATTAAGCTATACACAGACCTCATTTAGACATGAGCCAACATTTATTTATTGCCCTGATTTAGGCCAGCATATTTTCTAGCTGAAAGAAAAAGCTAAAAAGTCATTACGTCCGCAAAGTATCTGTAAACGATGCAAAAGTGGCTGAAGCTTTAACCAAAGTTAAAGATGGCTTCATTTAGATTTAGCTTAATTAACTTTCATTTTACTTTCATTTTTATTTTTGAAAATAATTGGTTTTATATAATGTCAGCATATTTCTGCTGCTGTACTTATATAAAAAATTCTTAATGCTTTCTATGGTAAACTTTGCAAGATTTACAAGATGTACGCTCTTAGATTTAAAATAAAATCAAGCTTGCTGAAATGATACAGGCACATTAACAACCATCTGCAACCAGTGCTACCTCAATTTGAACTCATGTTCACCAACCTTTAAAAATCTCTTCCACTGAGATCAGAGCTTGCTGAGCAGGAGCAACTTTCTGCAAACCCACAGGTCCTATTGGTATCCCTGGACATGTGCTCAAACCATCTGTCGGGCAGCTTGTCCGGTTTTGAGGGATTAATTTAATCTGTCCTTGGCCCATGCAGTTGTACCTACCTGCTCCAAATCCAACTGTATTTGGCAAGTACTGAAGCATTCTACCTCAGCCTATCTCAAAAACTATCACCCACACACTAAAAGTGCTTACAGCAGCTGGTTCTAGGATATCAACCATCAACACAACGGAGCACCAAAGAAGTGTCAAAGAATTGTGACACTAGCCTGGATTTCTGCTTTAATAAATAAATTTTGTTTATTTCCTGACCTGCCAAGTTTGTTACATCCAAACACAAGTTCTTGTTCTGAAGGCAGCTTTCTGATGGTAAGACCTATTGTGCCACTACTTGTCTTTACTAGTGCAGAACCGCATTGTGTGGTGTTCAGACAATGTCAAAGTGATCTTAATTCAGTTCCCTCTAATATCTCAGAGCTATAAAGTTTACTCTGCTGCACTTTTCTGCTCTGAAGTTTTTTTTTTGTTTTTTTTTTAGTTTTTTCGTGTTTTCTTTCTGTTGGTAAGTGGTTGCTAGCCTAGCACTAGGTTTAGTGGTTCTATGGCTTATCATTCTTTCGCCATAGTGAGGGTTGTCTTGCACCATGAGGCAGCATTATAAGTAACTATAGAACCTAAACATTGTTTGGATTATTTTGACCTATAAGGGCTTTTAGAGATATAAAAATTATTAGTTTAATCTAAGCTATTAACCTTTTGTTAAATCCAGTTCAACAAAAATGTTTTTACAAGTATTACCATCAGATTTTCACCTCTTTGTTATATTTGATTAATCTATCCCTAGAACAGCGATATGTACCACTGACATTTAAGTTATGGTTGTTTTAATAAAACTTCAAGGAACACTCAATTCAAATGATTAGATCAACCATATATCTAATGTACCTTTTTTTTGTCAAAAATTTTTGAGAAATTAGTTGTGAATCAAATGTGCTAGCACCTACACAGTAATGCCCTTTTTAAAAGGGTTTTAGAGCTCTTTATAGCACTAAAACAGCACTGGTGATGGTCACTAATGATATTCTCATGGCCTTGGATAATAGACTTGTATCTCTACTTATCCTGTTCCTAGTTCTGCATTTGATACACTCAATCACAGTATTTTTCCAGAAAGGCTAAAAGATACTTTACTTATCAGGAGAACAACACTAAGCTCATTTTATATCTTATTTATTTGACAGAAAGGTACGGTAACATCAAATCTTTTTCAAGCTTCAGGGTTACTTGTGGAGTACCACAGGGATCATTGTTACGGCCTTTTCCATTCACTGTAATCATCAGACAGCATAGGATGATGATACTCAGCTATATTTGTGCATAAATGACGGTGAAACTGACTTGTTGGATAGATAACAGGCTGAGCAGGAACAAATGACCTGTGAGATTTGAGTAAAGTAATATAATAATAGAGACCATGAGGGTCACAGGTGAGGCCACCAAGGTGCAATAGTTGAAGAAATGAGTGAGGGTGAGGAAAACGTTTTAGCATAATTAGTGAGGATGAGAAGATTACAAAGTCAGAGGGAGAGATCGTTAACAGCACAGAGAAAATTAATGAGGGAGGAAAAGAAGAAGCAGAGTAAGCGAATCCAGCCTATCCAAATGGACCACACGGTATGTCTTTGTTCTTGGTATAAATTCCAGTGCATTGATATGATGTGATGGCTTAATCACTAATTGGCTTAGTTGGCTTATTTTTTTTTTATTTCTCTTTTGCATTTTTCTATTTATATTGTGAATTTTGATATTTTATAGAATTATTTAAAACTGTTAGTCATAGTCTTTACATATATACAATAACAGAAAATAATACGTAAATATCTCTATATATTATCTTATTACTGCTTAAACCCTTGTGACATGTGCAATGACAACAATCTCAAATAAATATAATTCACTTAGTCTTAAAGGGTTGGCTTTTATTTCTTTTCTTTAAAAAAACTTATTTATAAACTTCATTTGGTTGACTTTGGTTGTTTATGAATAACTGCCTTTTTTCAAGTTATGAAACACTTTAGTGTGACAAAAAAGTTCAACAACACTGTATGCAACGCGATTATTTGATCTTTAACAGAATCATTGGTAGTTTTATTTTCTTGGACTTTAAAATTCATGCACAACTGTATCAGATGCACAGAGTTGAGATGCTGTACCACTGAAGACCTTAGCAGATATGGAACATGATGACAACCTATCAACCTAATTATGATTCTGTTTTAATTCCATCCTATCTTAATAAACCTCCTGAATAGCAGCTGTACATTACTCTTTTATATTAGTTTAGCCCATGCGTTATGTTTCACTATGTAAAACCAGGCCATGTGAAAACTCTTTCGCCAAAGTTTAAAGAAAGTGATGGTCTCAAAACCATCAAAACCTCCTCCTAAATTTTAAATGCTGTTATGAGGATTTTAGAGAATTTGTTGGAGTAGAAGGACTTTTCCCCCTTCCTCCATGCCATGCTGCATTCTGTCAGATGACTAAGAAAAAGCCTATACTTTATGTTTTTATTTTTAGCCTTCAAGAAAGACACTTTTGACTTTTAAGTGTAGCAAAAAATGGCGTGGAAACTAAAGAGACTGACTATTTGAGCAGATTGTCTGATTAATTGTTTAGATAAAGAGGTATTAAATAACATCAGAATATGGTATAGGAATTTGTTGTTATACCTTTGCTAAAATCATGAATTAAATTCCTGAATTTAAATTTCTTGGGTGCACCCTAGAAAGGTCGGCGGTCTATTGCTGTCCTGAAAAATAACCAATATCATAAAAAAATTCTATTAGCTATAAAAATGATTGCTGCTGCTCTTTTTTAAATAAAGGCTAGTAAAATATTTCACTTACCATTGTTTATTCAGTTTCTTTAAAAATTATTACTCACGTTTTTCATAATATCAACAAAACCTCACAATGAGCCACACCTCCAAGGACCAAATATATATTGTATAATTTGACCTCTTTCTATACTTGTTATGTTTTGTTGTTGTTTTTTACTTTAAAAAGTTTCAATGATTAGTTTTCCTTGAAAGCAAATTATAACCAAGGGGTAAGATTCTGCTTTTCAGAATCTATATTGTATGTTTTTCCTAAACAATCATAATCTACAATTCACATTTATTTTGACAATTAAGTGTTCATCTACTCAATGTTAAATATACTTGTTGCACTTTCTTGTTTTTCACTCCTTATTCGTAACTCTTGCAAACTCTCACCACCCGTTTTTTCCGGCAGAAACATATTTGGGGCAGTGCTATTTTTCTGTGGTTCTTCCTCTTCTCTCTGCACTTTGAGGCAGATCAAAAAGGCTCTACTCCCATCACCTGTCAGAGGAATGTGCCAGCACTCCCATCCGTCAGCAGCTTGACTTGATCAGGCCCAACCGTGGCTCACTGCAGGGCACAGAAGGCCCCTGAGGGGAGCTCCACCCGCCTTACCTGGCTGATAGTGTTTGTGTGTATGAATCTGTCTGAATCTTTTTGCGTACAGATAGAGCCCAACTCATTGGGCTTGAAGTCATGCGTGTTTACGAGGCATCGACGCAGGCAGCGGTTTGACCATGTGACCCAACATGTTCTGCCCTGCCTTGCATCCTATGTGATGTCTGCGGTTTAGACAGGGCGTTTCAATGTGCTCACCGCCAACCAGGGAGAAAGAGGGGGATTTGGCATGTGTCAACAGGCATACCTGTAACCTGGGAGATGCGCCCCGCAGGCACCTAGTGATTTTCTCATGACTGTGATGGCCAGACGCAGACGACAAGACTTGCAAAAGTAGACTCCTCAGCAGGACTGAGGTGGCTTAGTGTGGCGTCAGACACACACACCGCTGCATTCCACCAGGATGCTCTCCATGAAAAGGGAGGGGCGTTCTAGACTATTTTGTGTGGATGTTAGACTGTGTGTTTATTGGCCTGTTTGTGTGGGTGCATCACAATTATTGTTTGTGTTTGTGGCCTTTCAGGGCCAATGTCATAATGGCGTTAAGAGAACTGAGTATAGGTCCAAGCCTGAGAACCTGAGGAACCTGAGTAGACGTCAAGGGACTAACAGAGAGTCTGAGGGGCTTAGCCTGGCCCGACACAAACACTTACCCACTGTGTCTGCTGTCTCCATCTCTGTGTACTGCAAAACAAAAGCTTTGGTTTAGACACTGGATCTGAGAAGTACCTCTGATATGAAAGCCAGGCCCTGAGCTTTTCGTTACATATCTGGTGTTTGTTTTGGGTTCTGCTCACAATATTCCGCTTGTATTCTTTTTTTCCTCTCTCATGCCATTTTTCTCTGAAGTCAATGCCTATCCCAAGCAGCAATAAGAGGTAAAGGTGTGTGAGGAGCATTAATCTGTTCTTGTCAGTCTGGAGTCAAAAGAAAAGCCTTATGTGTGAGAATCTGTGGGGTCTTCAACTGGCATAGCATCGCATAGCTTGTCAAACAAAAGCAAAGATTGCCATCATCTGTCATGAGGCGTGAGATGAAACGGCTCTTCAGAAAAGCTGAAGTGTTGCAAAGTTCTCCTAACACCACACCTAAAGATCGCTTTTTGTTTGAAGTCATCTGAAGCCTGGCTACACTGCATTCTCTATCTATGACAAAAATATGTTTTACAGAGCAGTAAAAAAGTGTTTGCCTTCGTACAGATTTCATCTGCTTTTGCTTTTTCCTCTTTGTCACATCTAAATGTTTGAGATAGACAAATAACTTTTGAAATAACACAAAAATAATCTGAATAACCACAGTAAATATAGTACAGCTGTGGTTTGTAATGATGATTTACTACATAAAGAAAAACAAATGTGTAGACTGAGCAAAAAAGTGATTGTCCACCTGTGAAATCATAAACTACCTATGATGACCCACATTATTTGCAGGACCTGTAGAATCAATAAATCCTAGAAATAAAACCGATGTGGCAGTACAAAGTGAGATAAATTATCTGAAAAGGCAACACTTTATTCCCTGTCCAAAACAGTAAAACAAACGGACTGATCAAACCTAAAGAAAACATCGAAAAAACCCCAACTAAGGTCTACAAGTACTACGAACAGATCAGAACTGATGGACAGGGATCTTAAAACCAAACAACTAAGGGAATAAGGGAAAGTGACAAATCCCAAGTTAAAGAAAAACAAAACCAATCTCCCGAGGATTATGACAGCCTGTAAAATGTTTAATATCAAACATTTCACAGATACAGTTGGTTGAAATTGAGGCATAGCTTTTGTCCTTTTTCTGTAACAGAAGATTTAGTCGTTGATTAGTTTTTTATGCCTGAGCTCTTACTTCATAGAATTATTTTTATGTCATTATTATTATTGATAACATTTTTTTACTTATTTACCCAACAGAGCTTTAGGATCTACAAATCCGGTGATCTTGGTGGTGCTTAGGCTGTGACGGTTGGAGACGGTTTCTTTTCACTGCAGCACCTCTGGGACCTTTCCAACTGTGGAAAGGTCTTTCTCTTCTTCTGAAAGTCTCCCAGAACCACTAATGAATTCAGATTTCTTTCAAAAAGTTCTTTTTAATTCTGGCTTGTACATATTGTGTTATTTTATTGTTTTCATTGTATGATAATAATATTAAAATATGTTCTTGTTGTGTTTTTGTTCACTTACTTTGTCTTTTCTTTTAACTTTGTTTCTTCCACTAATATAAACTGGTTTTTCTACCTGCTTGTTGCTTTAGTCACAAGTATGTGGTCACGGGGAAAGCCAGCCTTGTGAAATTCATCTGTACCTTTCCGACCTTTGGATGTGAAAACTGACAAATCACAGTTTTGGTTCACTAGTCATTTAAAAAACAGTAATTCAGGTGTTGTAACTGAAATGGACATGAAAGCTTTAGGATATTCAACATTAAATGCCTAAATTAATCTTCAACCTGACGTCTGCAAAACATATCATTGCTAAATTAGTCCTGTCTTTCTGAAAACTCTTTGGTCTAAATGTAGGGAAGTGTTTCTAGATATGTCTATATGCAGAAGAAGGTAGAATAACTGAAATTATAGTTAATTTAGCAAATCACTACTTTATTTTATTTACTAACATAATAATTAATCCTTATTAAAGAATATGGTGTTATAGATAATGGTGTTATGCAAAAAAGGTACTCAAGTTCTACATAGTTGCTTAAAGCATCTAATTTAATATTTCAAAACCAATGTTGGTAAACATGTAAAGTGCAAATTATGATATTTTTAAAGACAAAAAATAAAATTTTAATATTTGCAATCGAATCAAAATCATTAAATCCTTTGCAATCAAATGATTTAAGACTTCAGGCAGCAGAAACTTTTTTCAAATTAATACTTTTGAACCTGTTAGAATAAGTTACAGACCCTCCTGTAACACTATGCAGTGTTTTTCTTTAATATCAATTTTGACCAGCAAATAACTAAGCAGACAAAGAACATTATAACAATGAAGCTTGTGTACAAACAAGTCTGACTTTGACATGAACTATGAGTGAATGTTTTTGGTTCATGTTTGTTTAAAATCTACTTGTTATTTATTCAGTGACGTTATCAGAGGAGGTAGAATCCATAAATTTAACTGAGTCTGAATAATGTTGGAATAAGAGTAAAATAAACAGTGCAGTAAAAAATGAGCTTTTTGAAAAAATAAGTTAATTGAGTAAATTTAAATGAATATGATGCTCTCATGTCTATATATTATACAAAGTTTCTGAACTGTGTAATACAGCTTAATTGATACAATGTTGAATAAAACTCTCTCTTAAAAATAGATCTGTGTTTCTCTACTGGGAAAAAATCTTGTATAAGAAATCAAATGCATGAAAACTGATGTCTGTCAGCAGAATGCATTAGTGCTCCTTTATCATGTATTGGCTCAACAACGAGCAAAGTTAAAACATCCTGATATGATAATTAAGTAAAGCTAATAGTCTTCCTCCTAGAGTTGTGTAATAACAATAATAGCCGGGTTCTTTCATTACTAGAGATAGTGCAGCATGGGGAATCTCTAATTGCCGTAATTATCAAGGGAAACCTGTATTATTATGGGAGGGTAAAGTCAACAAGGTCCTGATGTGTGTTATGTCATTACATGGACCATTAGCTGCTTATTCTTAACACCAAAAAGAGCTATTAATAGCTACAGCTTACAAACCTGGAGTTTTATGCCCTATATAAGTAAAATAATGTTGCAGTAAGAATAAAAAAATATATAAATTTTTAAGTATCAAAATCTTGTTTAGCACAGTGTTTATAAATGAGATGCACAACATTAAAAATATGATAAACTTTAGGAATATTTCTAAGTTTAACATGGGCTACACAGTGGCTCCATTCATAGCACTGTTCCTTGCAGGACAAAGGTTCTGGGTTTGAGCCCCAGCTGGGCTTCTTTTGCATGGAGTTGTTCTCTGAGGGTTTTCTCTGGGCTGGCAGACTGTCCAGGGTTTACCACGACCTTCTTCCAAAGACACCCCATCACACAGCTGGGTATAGAAATGGAAGGATGCTAGTTTGTAAGAAGTTCAAGAAGTTGTTTGGAAAATAGGAGTTTAGCTTTCTCTGGCTGCTACTGTTGCCAGTATTTAATGGCAGTGAATTTGCATGTTGACCTAAACCATGTAGGAGTGCCTTGTGTTCTGACTTCCTCCAACATGCATGTTAGAATAATTGTTCACTGTGACGGATGGCCGTTATCGTCAAAGTGAAGCCTATTTTGCAAACCACTGTCCAGAATTTATTAGCATGTGATTTGATCTGGTTAAAGGAATTTTAATTTGAAAACTCATTCTAAGTTTTAAAAAAATATTGTTTTAGACTCTTTTATTTTAGACTCTTATTTTGATGAAAGAAAGGAAGTCATTTTTGCTGAATGTGGCTAACAACACTAAAAACACTGAAGAAGCTCCCTTTGCTACTCTAGTACACATGACTTGGTGTAAAAGCATTGGGTATGTTTTCTTACTACATTTTACTGCATTGGCGGCTCAAATTCTTTGAGTTACGTTGCCAGTTGAAAAAATAATTAAAATAAAATATAAAATAAAAAATAATTCTGGAGGTTTTCTACTTTTTTTTAACCTGCTTTTATAAATTCAATAAAACCTTTTTAAGAAGGAAGAGGACAGAACCACGTGTCTCTGCACTTCATTGGCTGATTGCTCATCATGATCGTCAATCACATCCTTAAAGGTTTGACTTTCTCCTGGTAATTTTTTTGGTGACTCATTAATTTAACACACATATATTCATTATAGCACCAATTCACAACACATAATGTGGTTTTATATCATTGACTTAAGAGCAAGCCAATAAAGCTGCTTCCCTTGAAAAATCCTCTGTATAATGTTTAAATGATCACTTAAAGATAATAGTGATAATTAAAGGACTGTTGTATCAACGGATCTATTTTTCAATATCTAGATTTAATAGACTCAAAATTACTTTGGTGCTGGAGGACAAATTGGAACCTTAGAGTGTTGAAGCATTTAAGAAAGTTTATTTTTTGTATCCATGCCATCCTAATAATGGAGATCCAGGAAGCGTAGTGAGCTGCATTGAATTCTTTTTTTGGTTCTGATGATTTCGTAGCTCTCCTTTCAACAATGGCGTTGTCACTTCTGACAGGGAACAAGGGTGGCACCCTGGCAAACAACCAGCAAACAAACACAATGTATTCACCTCAAATGAACCTGACTCTTAAGTTTGCCTGGTGCTCAGGGCATGTTTCCAGTTAACTCTTCCTTTGTTGTGCTGCCAGCACGTTATTCTAGATGAACTTGCTGGAAGAGAATGTAGGATAATATTTTTGTTTTTCGTTTTTGCTGCTGCTAATATGGCATTTGTCTTGTTTTTATGCACTAACATTGAAATACATGAACAACCTGGCATTAAATCCATGCACTTCAGGGGCTCTAGGGTGGCAGAGCAGTGGAAGTGTCAAGGGTAATGTCAATGCTAAGCCTAGGCCATCCCATGTCAATAGGTTCGGATTAGTCACACTCTGAGGTGTGCCATGTGTATTATTTATCACAAGGCTCGCTTTTCACTCCTAACCACCCTGATGCTATGTGCGCTGTCATCAACAGCTAGGATTTATACCTCTGGTGTTACTCGCAGAGCAGAGAAGAACGCCTTCATTATGGAAATTGAGATAAAATGTTCCCAGACCAAACTTTCAGCTTAATAGCCTATTTTGCTAAAGATTTAGACTGTGTGAAGATAAAGCTGATTGGTGTTCAGCTCCACTCAAAGCTAAAGTGGGTGTACAAGCTGATCTAAGCAAGAGAGAGGAGTGCTGTGCTCTGATGAAGGTGATAGTCCGACACGCTCTCTTGTTTTCAAGAGACTATAAAGCAGCATCGGGCCAGAGGTCTGAGGGGAACAGATAGATGGTGTCAGAGGGGTTACAGAGTTGCTGTGAATTATTAAATATGATCAAGTTTCGGCTGTTGTTGCATACATAAAAATCCTCTGGCCCAGGGTAGAGCTGTGGTTATTCTTTCACTGTGGAAAGAAAACTAACACCGGTAATCTCTACATGGTGCAGGGCAGTTTGGGATCAGGCTGCGCTGAACTGAGTGGAGGTTTTTCTTCTTTTCTTTTATCTGGTTCAAACGCACACAAAGTGTTGTGTTTTTTAAAATGCTTTTTAAAAACAGAATTAAATAAATTCACGATCTACTGTAAAAATGTCAAATATAAATCTCTTCAAATGTATTCGACTTTAATGGCCCAGAATCTGTGTGCTCCATTGGTTTGTTTTCTAAAGGACTTAGGAAGGAGTCAGTGAGGAGAAAACTGACAGGTAGTTAATGACAGGTAGTCTGATGAAAGAGTTTGGTTTAGACACCTTTATGCTACAGGCTAAAACAACATGATAGCAGTGAGAATAGCTTCAAACGCCAACACAGAAATACTAAGAGCCAAAACAAAATTTTAGAACTTTGAGTTTTTTGTTCCATGTGATTTGATCTACTATAAGTACAGATCTGTTAGTTAACAGAAAGGAAAGTCAATTAAAACAGTTTTGGGAATATCCATTAGTTTTCATTGCTTCAGTGTAAGTTCTTTGTTCCTGCGATCAGTGGTTCAGTTTCCATCTGGTATCGTCACAAGGGGAATAAAATGTGACTGGAGACCTACACTGCGGTCAGGCTATGATCAGTGAAAAACCATCAGCATCTTAGAGGGATTACCGGCGCTGCTGTAAGTTTTTTGTCTTCAGAGAAAATAAATAACCCATGTTTGCTCTCATTTAATGATGAGATTAGTCTTTTAACTTCTAACTGTATTCTCAGATTACAACAGAAAATGCCCTTTAAAACTGTCAAATACAAAGTATTATATTCTTAGCAAACTTAAAAGCCTGGCGAGCACCAGATCAATATCTAATTCAATTATTAGACCTTCCTTCATGTAACTGCTTTGAGGTAAGATTTTGCCCCATCCATGTAACACAGGAGCAGCCTACTGCCTGCATTTACTCAAAATCATACCATAAAGCCTTGATATTTGTAGATTCACCAAGGAGGTGCAGCTTTGTAATATATTTAATGTACCTGTTTTGTTTGTAAATAGTATCACTGGTGGATTTTTTCTAATCAGATGTGCAAAGGTCTGTTGACACATGTGAGGCTACTGATCTGAAAGTTGTTAATAAAAATCATGCAAAGCATCATTGGTTGTATTAATATTCAGAGATATAACTATATGTCTGTGAACCCAAAACAGCAAAAATATAAAGCATTGGTTAGAAATCGCTATATTATAATCACTATATTACATGTTTTTTAAAAACAACAACCTTTTAAACCATATTATTACTAATTAGTCTGCATTTTAGTGTATAATCCTACAGTATGTGACAATTGAAATACTATTTGTAACTTGATTTTGCAAGCTCATCATGTGAGGACGGATCAGGGTTTTAATGTTCTTCCTCTGTGGTACATTGGAAAAAGTCCATGTGTGTTCTATGTATTTCATTGACTGTCTTTCCTTAAGTATGAGGCCTTGTGATTGAAGAGTGATGACTCAGGAAATACAGTCATTTTACTCACCACTATCACTGGGTGGCAGTGTTGAGCCAAAACTGAAGAGAAAGTCCTTTTTGGACAGAGTGTTCTCCACAGACTTGATGTAAATGTTTCACATGAGAATAGCACCACAACATCCACACAAAAAAACTGCTGAGAAAATCCAGCTCTGATTCAAAAATATTTAACTATAAAATGTCACTTTCGAGCGTTAAGGCAGTCAGTGTGCAGTGTATCCTTAATGCAAAACTTTGTTTCCAACTTAATGACCGTATTGTTCCCTTTTACTGACTGAAAGCATTGTGTGTAGCTCTTTATTCTGAAGGACTTAGATTTCAGCACCCATGGCCCACAGAAGAAAAACCCGCTGTCTCTACTTTGCCCTAACAGTGATAAGATGACAAGAGGATACCTCCAAGGGAACCTTGTTTTAGTGATAAGACGATAATGAAATGACCTGTTATGGATTCGGAAGTGTTGATGGCAGCTGTTTGCACTTGTTTGATGGATAGCTGCCGCACAAGAATCCACTTATACTGCTAATTGGTTCTGTTTAGCAATATTAATTTTCTATCTTCAAGCTATTTGAAATATCTAGGTTAAGCATTTGTTTCAGCCAAATGTATATAACTCTTTGATATTCTATTTAATTTATTATTTTTTTCTGATATCCATGTAAATCTCTCTTTCTCAATCACTCTGTAAAGCTCTCCTTAGTGGTCCTTTGTTCAACTTGCAGTCTAATGGGTCAGGGGTCAACTGCACCTGAGGGTGATTCCTGCAAACAAAAGCTCTGTGTTTACCAGAACCAAGTGACTTCTTCCCTCTCTCCTGTAGTGGAGAGCTTTAACACATACAGGACAAAGATAATCAAGATGAGGTCACTATTGTCAGCCATAATGTGTTCACTTAAATTTTCAAATGCTACTGTTTAAAAATATCTAATTTCTCAGCACACGTTGACACTGGAAACTATTTTGGAACAATTTTCAAGAATTATGAGACTGCAGTAAAAAAATAGGTTTTTGGTTTTTAGCATTTGTTTAAAAAACAGGGTTTTCATCAAATCAACAAAACAAGAAGGTAAGAAATGGCTTTACAGAATATGTAAGTATCTAACTTAATCCCAAAACTTTATTAGTGAAATTAAGGGTGGGGGACTTTTCTCCAGAAAGATCAAGAGCACTAAATACCAGGTAATCACAAAAAAAGAGGTTGCAAAAGATTAAGGTTGAAGGTTCATTGAAGTAAACATAAAGCCAGGGCAACAATAATAAAGAGTGAGCTACATGTGTTTGAAAGGTCCAACATCCAGTTTGGAATTCAAATGGTATTCCTTCATAAAACTTTAATCACAGACAAAACCCTCAGTCTATATATGCAAAACTAACATTTTCTATAAATAATTGCTTCAAGAAATTTTAATGCATAAGAATACAAGCCTGTCCTACATTTTTTTCCAAAACCGTTGAACGACATGACATTTTTGCCTTATTAGAATCCTGCAAAGGTAGATAGATAGATTGATATTATTGCTTTTTTATTTCTGTAGGTTGGAAAGCTAAATAGAAAGCAAACAAGCTATCTTGAAACGTTTTAATCTATTTGATTCTATATTTCCATTCTGTAGCCTAGCATGGTTAAAAGCAAAACCTTTTCAATTCTCTGAGTCAGGTACAGCAGATGGGAATCTAAAAGCTGCCCACACAAGAGAATAATGGGGAGGTTCATCCAAACAGATTGAATGGATGGAAATCGACTTCGGGGTGCTGTGTAAGGAATGGATGGCAGCAGTTGGCAGGAGGTGGGAGGCAAATGTTACCTGTCAGGACATGAGTGCAGCAGGTTAACCCCCAATCCCCAAGGCCCCTTTCGTGTTTGCTTGAACACACAAACACACAAAATTCATCCCCCTCCACCTGTTCCTTGGTTTGGGAAACAGCAGGGAGCCTCCCTCCACCCACCACACCTTTTACCGACAGCTTCCCTGTTCCACCCACCCCTTTTCTTTCCTCCTGGCTACAAGGACAGTGACCAAACCTTGTCATGATTCCACCTTTCCTCATTTTATTTTCATATTATCTTTAATTAAGACACTTTCTAATACAAAAGCCTTAATGTCTATTTTAAAACGTCAATGTGAGACTTCTTAAACTTTCAAGGGGGCTTAAACAAAAAAAAAAAACCATTAAGACTATGACCAAACATTTATCTTATAATAGTTACAATTACCAACATGAGTTTTAAAAACCCATGTTTGTTTGATCATATATTAGCATATTTATAGATATGTCAGGTCTACAAGAACAGTAAATTAACGTAAGGAACTGGGAATTTTAAACAAACATACTGTTATACTAAAAAAAAGTGATTTTTTTCAATCATCTCTAGTTATGTGTGTGCCCATCTGACTGGATCCATCCAACCATCTGTCCGTCTGTCCATCCAAAAGAAGGTTTCACTTTAGCAGATCATTATCAAATAAAGCAGTAATAAATATCAAATAGTTTGTTTTCACTCCCTCTTTATCACATAAAAATACTGGAGAAGGCAACCATTTGTTTATTTCACAATTTTATGTTTTTGTTGATGGGGTTACCTTTTCTCTACAAACTGCTTTAGACAACTTTTGGAAAAGAAGCACTTGATTAATTGCAAGCTGTTTTCTTGGTTCATTTTGGAGCTCTTCACTTTGAAGCATAATACCTGGAAACTTTGGAGAAAATGGCGCTCTACACATCTAGAAGAATACTTTTAATCTTAAGTAGTTTACTGCTGTGTAAAATGTCTCTTTGTAAAACAAGAGCAGCACATTTCTCTTCATTTATTGAGGAGGATAAGAATAATCCTAGTTTTCTTCCCCCTGCTCTTAGCAGTAATAACCTTATTGGATCCTTTAAAGTATGATTGATTCTAAAAATAATAAGATCACTGGCGTCCTGAAAGATATGGTTGGTTCATCTCTACAAGTTGAGACAGCGTTGAAAGTAACTAATGAACCTGAAGGGTATTTGGATTGTTTTGATCCAGTCGAATTTTCAGAGTTTCCAAAATTAGCAGCTTCATCTGAAGTTTCAACTTGTATGTTAGATCCAGTTCCAACAAAGTTCTTTAAGGAAGTATTCCCTCTGATTTCCACCTTCATTTTAGATATGATTCATTTATCCCTGCTACAGGGATATGTACCGCAGGCTTTTAAAGTAGCTGTAATCAAACCTTTACTTAAGAAACCGTCTCTTGACCCAGATACCTTGGTCAATTATAGACCTATATCTAATCTTCCTTTCCT
>JAUZNJ010029744.1:0-15234 GCA_034780135.1 Jordanella pulchra
TCTCTCATCTTTTTAAGTGGGAGAACTTGCACAATTGGTGACTGACTAAATACTTATTTTCCCCACTGTATATGTATACATATATTCTACAACTGAAAAAAGGGAAGAATATTCAGTCTGAAAACAAATGGAAGAAATCAACGCCACGTACCCATCTTGCTTAACATCACCAGTTTCAAACCCTGACCGATCAGAGGTGCGGGAAGAGAAAATAGAAGAAAAAAAGACAGAGGTGCGAGGCCAAAAGGTCATTTTGTCCTTGCCGCTATAAGAAAAAAATTCTTGCTTCTTTAAAATGTGTAGCTTAAAACAGAGCCATGTGCTGTTGGAGGTTTCTTCCAGTTGAGAGAACATATTCTGTTCCACCATTTTTTTGGATGCTTGGTATGAGGGATTGCTGCAATATTGACAACTCAATTCAGGCTGGAACATATAACTAATGAGGTTTTTCAGCTTACTTGGACATTGGTTTTTTTTAAATATGCTGAATGATTTTTAGTGAAATTCTTAAATCTTAGAATATTTGTTTAATTTAATCATTCCACCTCATAATTACACTCGATTACATCTACTTCCACTAAAATGCATGTTCCTGTGTTTTAATAACATCATGGAAACAAATTTTCCCCTCTGAATTAAGACAAAGATAAAAGGAGACCAACATTGTTCAGGCAGCTTTTCTTGTTGGCCTACAGGAGTGTGACACAAGTGTGCTGACCAGCACCTCACCTCTCCCGTTCTGTAACCAGTATGTGTCAGACATCTGTAAAGCGCTCTGGCAGCTCTGCCAATCTACCCACCTCCTCCTTAATAACCCTATAATGATGCCACTGTTAGCACAGCATGAGACAGTGTGCTTTATGCACTAACCTCTAAAATCAATTTGGCTGCACACAGGATCTAATAATGGAGGCATGTCTAAAAACTCCTTCTCTACAATCCTTGAATCTGACTGCATTATTTCAACATGTTTTACTTGTGGAGCTTCCAGGTGGAAAGATGCAGCTCAGTGACTCACACTGACCCCATAAGTTGAAAGAAATTGAGTCTTTTGTAAGTTCCATAGTCTACAGATGTAAATCTAATATGCATAACCTAAACTAGATGTACTGAAATGTCAAGGTATTGCAGGTGGCTTTAAGTCTTCTGGAGGACATAATCGATAAAAGATAATAGTAAAATGGCTCTTTTTTTTCTGATTTGCAGCAGGGATGGAACAGTGGCATATTTGGGGGCTTGGGAGTACATTCCTGGACAGAGAGTCGCTGAGCCTCTGGTTGTGGTTGATTATATGAGTCTGTGGGAAACCCCTGAATATGAAAGCCTCTCCCAAAAATTAAAAAAGGCGACTTGAAGTAGTGGTCGTCATTTTGAGTGAAATGGATCACACAGTGGCGACAGGCATGGATTTCCTCATTTATGTCCAGCTGTCAGAGCTGTCATTATTTCTCCGAGTGGCGACCAGTAATAAAGAATGTAATGACTGCGAGGGGTGGGGATGGAGAACAGGGCTTTTAGATGTCATTTTGGTCAAGTAATCTGAAAAGAAATAATATTGGCATTCCTTCTAGCTTGGATTTAAAGATATACACTGAATCAGCTATTCTTTTGTGAAAACTTTAAGGTATGACTTTGTGTAAGAAACACGAAGGTTCTGTATTTTTTAGATCTAAAGAAAGAATTAAACTGATTTTAATGTTGTAATCTCATCTCCAAACTTCTCAAAATATAATCTCTCTGCCAAGTCATTCTGTATTTTAAATCATTTTTAAGAGAGAAAAAAATGTGGATTTCAATAATAATATTAGATTCTTATTAAATGGAAATTTAATAAGTTTTCCACAGGGTACCATTTTAGGTCCTTTCCTTTTTTGTTTATTAATAACCTAAAGGATAAAGGACCTATTTTAGTCTTAAGATGCAACCTGAAGGTTCTTATTGTGTATATCTCAACATATATTAACATAATTATTACTTTGAATATAAATTCAATTATAGTCGTATTTCTTGTCATAGAAAAGCCAAGCTGAGACGATCTACTAAAGCCAGACCAAAAGCTTTTTCTAAGGACAAGGTCTGAAGAGGCTCTAAATGTGAATTATTAAACCGACTGTTGCATAACTCCATTACTTTACAATCAGGTGGTCCAAAGCAGTCTGCTCCAAAACATGGAGGGAGGCTGTTTAATTTTCCGGAAGTGAAGGTTTAGTAGCCCCTAGAGCAGGGGTCTACAACCTGCGGCTCCAGCGCCACAAGTGGCACTTTGGACCCTCTACAATGGCTCTCAATAGTGGCTAAAAATGATAAAGAGCCAACTAATGCTTCTGAACATAATATATTAACAAATACCATTCTTAAAAGCTTAAACAGTTTTTTAAAAGAACATTTACATTTGATTTTCCTCACAGAATGGCATTAAAGAGCCAGGAATATGTTTAAGATCTATATTTCTTGTTATTGGCTTTAAAACTATCTGTTTTTTTTTTCAAATAAAAAAATATCCTATATGTACGACAAAATCCAAAATCAATAATACTTCTTTATGAAACTGTCACGTTTTCTCCTAATATCAAAAACTAAAAACAGAAAATAAACTTGTTTAAAATAGCAACAGATTTCCTATTGCAGATATTTAAAAAATAAAAAAGTGTGCTTTATTTAAAAGCCATGTAATATTTGCGGCTCTGAACAACTTTTATTTAGCTGGGCTTGGAGTAAAATGGCTCTTTGCATTAGAAAGGTTGCAGACCCCTGCCCTAGAGGCTACAGGTTACACAGTGGTGCTTTAACATCAGGTGGACTTGAATATTCTGCTTTGATCATTTCATCTATGCAATAACAAAGAGCTGTTTAAAAAACACAGGCAGTTTGAGTGAAAAAAAAACCTAATGGTAAAATGTCCTATATTAAAGGAAACTCAACTGATTGTATTGATTCTCTTATTTTGCAGAAATATTTCTTTTCCGGAAGAGCATATTTCAAAAAATGTAAAGTTGATTGTTTCATATTGCTTACTTTATGGCAGTCCCTCATACGGAGTATGAGTGCAGCAACAGCAGAACTGAAAACTATATTTTCAAGTGAATAAATCAGCAGAACATGGCTCAGTGTGAGCAGCTATCTGCAACAACTGACTGGGAGACAGGAGACAGAGCATACACAGAAAAACACTGAATTGTCTAGGAGTATTTTTTGTGTTTTAGAAAAAGTCCAATTAGCTGCTCCGTGTTACATGCTCAGGAAACTATTCCATCCACTGATACACATTTGTGGGTATTTTTTTCCCAACTAAAAAAGCAGATCTATTCTAATCACTAAATATAAGAATGGATGTAATTAACTCTCAGAGAGGATATTAACATGTGTTTCTAATCAGATATTTTTATGTGGAAAATTGCTGCTGAAATTGTATGCTTTTTATAAAAAGAAAGCAATTACTCTAACCATTGATCTGATGGCTTTCTAGTTAAGAGGAAAAGCTTCTGATAAAGTAGATTCTTTGAACTAGTGCCACAAAAAACGAAGTCTCAAAAGAGCACCTAAAAAGACCAGAAGCTTTTAGAAAATGTGCCTGGATTGAGGGATACAATTGAAGATATAGTTTAGGGCAAACCATTTTTTATAGAGAATGCATATACAAAGATATTTTAGATGAGACGTTCCTGTGTATACAGCTGAAAATGCTGGGGTACAGTAATTGGAAACAAGATAAATATTTGTGTAGGGGCTCCTCACCAGGAAGAAAAAGAGAAGGATACTTTAACACTAATGCCTTCAAGCTGCAAACAACACATATTTAATCGGATGGAGGGTGCTTATGCTTTCAGGGGTCTGAAAAGATGGGGATATGTCAACAGCAATATTTAAATTACATTAAATCTTTGCATGCACTGTTCATTAATAAGATGCTTAAAATCTAGATAAGCTGATGGGATAGACTAAGATCAAACCACTTTAACTGTGAAGTCTTGAGGATAAGAGTCTCCCAGTATGCATCTTCTCTTCTGAAACAAAGCAGGATAAAGTGCTTTCAAATTTCCATGCAGTGCTTCATCAAGAGAGCGTAATCTCATTTCATGTTCTTCCAAACGACGAAGATGAAAACTGCATCTATTTATTCAGACTAATTCGAAGCAGAGGTGCTCAGAGGAATGCCCACCAGAAAGTAAACAGAGAGGTATGTCACGGTGTGAGCCATCTGTTCTTATCTACAACAATATGAAGGATCAACAGTAGGTAAAACAATTACCCCGTACTATGAGGGGGATTTTGAAGAGGTATGTTTTCACACTTTCATTTCTCTCTCTGAACCCATTTTTAAAAAGTAGAGACAACCATAGTCTTTATCTTCATTGTACACCAGTAGAAATAAAATAATTATATAATGTTAAGTGAGTTATAATCTAGTCAAGGAAATAAACATAGAAATGAAAGGTATTACAAAACAATAGAAAAGTGTTTTAAAGCCCCGGCTAGAATACTCTGAAAGCTTTTTTTTTTCAGTTTGTAATTGTGGCCTTGCCCCACAGCAACTAGACACTAGATAGGCAGAAAAGAAAGGGGGGATGATGTGTGGCAAAGCTGGAAACTAAACCCTTGGAGAGCAGCATAGAGTACCAGCAGCTTCTCCATATTAAAATTTTAACTAATCTGACTGTGTGATTTGAATTAATTGTCGGTGTGAAGTGCCTTGAGATGACATATGTTGTGATGTTACAAACAGCTTTAAAGAGATCAAAATACAGGAAGAGATCTTGAGTAGCTATGTAAAGCAATACGAGGTTTAACCTTTTTGCCAAAGGCATATCTGTTTATTCTTTTCCCTCAGTCTCTGCACACACAATTTTTATTAGAGACTGATACCACACAAATACCTCATTTAAATAAAAAATTATTAATTTAAAAAGGAGTTAACTTTGAAACCTAGAGGAACTTGTGAGTACATATAATTCATGGCAGAGTGTGTCCAAACCAAGAGGTCGCCCAGGATACCAAGCAGGCAAGGACTGCCCCTGGTGACTGTAGTTGATGTTTCACAAAATGCTACTCATGTCTTTGCAGTATCACTCACTTGAAAAAACAGACTGTGTTTGACACACCAGCACAAAGTATATGGGAAAACCAGAAAGATCATGACAGCAGCCGACTTCAGACAGAAGTGTGAAAGCACTTAATGGCTCCACTAAAGTCATGGTCTATACCAAAGAAAGTGAGAGTTGACACATTGTGAGTGGTCATCCATGTCAGTGTGTCTATTGGTACACATCAAATTCAGCAATCACAAACCCAAACGTCTCTTTGCATGCTGACAACGACAGAAAAGGGCAGAGGAAATATTATTGTCTGGAATTGGTTTGGTCATCTAACAGGTTTAACTCTGTTCTGAAAAGAAAAAAAAAAGTCAAATGTTGATTTGCTTTAGTTCAGTTTTTTAAAATACAAGGATGCTGTCACACCCATAGTATTTTAACTTTGGTGTGAATCGGTTGATGAGTTCGTTAACATGTAACATTTTCCAGTAGTCACTACAAACCACGTGAGAGCGGTCTGTGTAGTGCTCTAACATCATTACAGAAATCAGAATCTATGTTTTAAAGAACAATCTCATATTAAATTACCTTTGAGGGATACAGAATCTTGGGAAATGCCTTAAAAGCCACAATGGATTCACAAAAGGAGGCATCCCACAGTACAACAGAAACCTGGCTACGGAAAAGGCATTTGGGTCAATCCTACAGTGAGAGGCTGTGTTGACTCAAAGCTGGATCACGTTCAGACACAAACAGAACTCACCAACCAGGGAACTGAACCATTGGCAGAGGTGCGTTGTAGCTAATCACATTTACTGAAATAACTTTGAAATATGTAGTTTTAGGAGTACCTTTACACCCTTGTATGTTTTACTTTTACTTGAGTAAAAATATGATACAGTATCACTACACTGACTTGAGTAAAATTTCTGCCTCCTCCATCCATTGTAAGCAACTTAACTCAGTGAAAATAAGCTTGTTTAAAACAAAAATGCACTACTGAGAGAAAACAAATTCTTATTTTTTGTACTCAAGGCTTATTGGTTAAAGATTTTTTTTCCCCTTTGGCTGAGTCTGCCGAGATTAAGTGAAAGTATGGTAACGGTAAACTGTACCTTCATTCTTAAATAGTGTAACTATTGATTTTGTACATTTTACAACTCGAAGAATATAAAATCAGTTTTTATGATCATTGATAGTAAGTTGATCAGTTACTCAGTACTTGAGTAGGATTTTGGCCAAATATTTTTTTACTCTTACTTGAGTAGTTTCCTTAAAGGATACTTTTACTTGAATAGAAGTATAATGAAGTAGTCCTACTCGTACTTAAGTACCATTTTTGGGTATTCTACCTACCTCTGACCACCCATGGCTTTACTGAACACCAAGAAGTCAGAAAAGTATAATAGAAGAAAATTAGATCGCTTTTTCTTTTCTGATTCACAAAAGCTCTAAACCAAATTGTTTATAAATTTTAACACTCAGATAAAATCAGATTCTCAACAATGTCCTGCTACTGAATCAACAGCCAAATTGGAATGGGGTTTTAACATTATTATTGAAAAAAAGAAGAAAATGCATGTAAAAAAACATAGGAATATATGTTAATAGGTGCTAAAAAAGTATAAAGAACAGAACTGCATCCCTGCTGTACATTGTGATTTGACTGTTGGCACTGAACTTGACATCTTTGCCATGTATGGATTGTGGATGTATAATCGGGGTACAATGATGTCACAATGGTTTGCATGTTTTCTGCCAATCAGTCTTGTCGGAGGCCTGCATGAAGCAGATGATTTAGAAAAGCAGAGAAGTCTTCTGCTTATCGTCAGCTCCACGGGAATGTCACGCTTTGCATCCTCTGGATACAGAGAGGAAGCCCTGTGCTTCCTCAAAACTTATTTTCCTCTACTCCTCATCCTTTTCTCCTTGGGGGAACGGATTTACACTGCTACTGCGGCAACAATATACAGCTGCGATAAAAAGTCTCCGCTGCTAAAGCAATGAGGCATTTTAATAGGATCAGCCAAGACTGTTGTGAAGGCAGCCGGGATGTCTCTCGTTCGCTGTCTGCCTGCTTGTCTCTTTCTGAGAGCAAAAGTTTGGACTCAACGGGGATTTGGATGACTTCAGGTAAAAAACAAAGTGTTAGATGTGATGAGTGCTGGCATGGAAGGAGAAATTTGATCATTATGTGTGCCTCCTGTTGTGTTGAAGAGATAGCTGTATTCAAGCAGTGGCCATGAAAAGCTGCTCTTGGGAGAATCACACTATCCATGTACGCTAAATCTCTTTTCCCCGTGTGCTAAATGAATATAATTAATGAAGACAAAAAGAACATCCTGCACCACATTCCAGTCTGCTATGCAAGGTATTACTGAGATATCTGTAAATTAAGCAAACCTCATAATAGACCAACTACAGACCATTTTTAAGTGATCTGCTTGATGAAGCCCATTACTTCTTTTTGAAGCTGATTATCTCCGGAAAGGCATGACCCAGAGATAATTCAGTAAGCCTATAGAGCACAGAGATACATCTGAATTGACCTTTTCTGCTACAAGAACTGTTTTTATCCAGGTCCTTTTAAAATAACTTTACTGAACTATAGGTCGAATCAGAATAAACTGTTATCCAAGGTAGATGTTGTCCAAATCTTACTGTTTTTTTATTTCCTTCATAGTTTAAATTTGATGAACTTTTTCAAAGTATTGTAGTTTAGGTTATGTTTAACTGGCGTTTTTAATTTCGTAAAATCTACTCATTGGCGGTGTTGAAATGTGCACTCTAACACCTAGGTGTGGCGTTACTGTAGTGGTCAAGTGACCATGTACAGAGGCCTCAGTCCTCGACGCAGCTGTTGCTGGTTCAAATCCCAGCTCAGTCCACCTTTACCGCATGTCTTTCCCTCTCTCTCTCCCTCTTTTCTATCTACCAACTTTAAAAAATAACACAAAAAAGACCACTAGAGCCTAAAAAGTAAAATAAAAAAAAAAAAAAATGAAAAAGATAGTGCACTCAAAATTTTTCACTATGCACCTTGACAAATAGTGTGCATCAATGGTCACTATACGAGCAGATATATCCCAAAATGCTTTGCAGGAGCTCTCCTCACATAGCATCAAGGGATATTTTGGGGGGCGAGAGAAAATAAATGACATAGGTACTGTTTGGGTAGCTGGAGTCACATGATCAAAGAGAAGCAAAAAGTAGAGGTCATCTGAAGGGGCAGTTAACTGAGTGCACTATAAAGTCCACTTTACAGTATAGTTTCTGCTCCATCTAGTGATTGAGGAGTTAAGGGGTTAGGGTGGACCTTCTGACACAACCATTGTCTTCTGTGAGGAAATGTGACTTTATAAACCAACTAAAAGTACCATGCCGTGTGTGTCAACTTGACCGAAACAGGTGTTGAAATTAAGAAAACAGATGCAACGCAAAACTTTCAATTGTTAAAATTTAGATTGAATTATATGTAGGACTTAAGCATCTTATTAGCTTTTATTTTTGTAATTCATAACATGAAAATGAAGGCTTCATATTAACTACATGAGCCATCTATGAATTATCGTTAACAAATTTGAAAATGCCAAGATAACTTTGAGTGCTGCGTTAACATTGTCGGATATGATTTAATGTTTTAACTTTAATGGTGAATATCCTAACAGATCCCAAACAATTTTTAAACCTGACAGATCAGTTATGTTTTTTTTATGTATGATAGAGATTGCTCAGTACTTTGATGAAGTGTTTTTCCTTTTGACTGGTTTTATTAAAGAAGGCAGGTTGGCTTTATGTCGGTTGTGTGACTGATTGGTTTATGAACATCAAGATTTAAAGTAGCAACTTACTCGACATGCAGGCACCTTAAGTAACATCACTAAGGTTTGCTTCTCTCTTCATGAAGACACAACTTCATTATTATCATTGTCTGTAATTTCAAATCCTCTGACAATTAAGAAAGCTGTCATAATGTGCACTTAGCTGAAGTTGTAACCTAAAACAAGAATCCTATATTTAGGGAAATCATTTTTCATCAAAAACCCATCTGGGAACCAAAAACTGCTCTTAGCCAGTTGAAGAGACATGCTTTCATGGCTGTAATTACCATAAAGAGACATATCAGTCTCACTGATAGGAATGCTATCATCCCAAAGCAATTTGATGCTTTGTGTCATGGTTAGAGTTCTTCTGTTCTCCCTGAAATGACTCTGAATGAGGAACTTTGTGAAGCCCAGTTCAGATAAAGCTTGCCTGGAAATTTTTACTACATACGAATGTCTGCCAAAGATATACACTAACTGATGAGACATCATCTTAGCAGAAACCCCCAACTTCCCTCTCTGGGTAGTGTTAGGGTCATTCCCTGTTTTTCCTTTCCCTTTTTTTCTTTGTTTTTTTTTATTATAAGACAACAACTTGGTGCCACCAATATGAAATAAGTCTTTTACAATCTGGTCTCCAGTGCAGCTCTTCCTTCTCCCCTGCTAATAGACCTGCCACAAGCAGGTCATATGTTATCTTTAACCTCTGACCATTTCTGAAGAGCTGCAACTTGAAATTAGGGTGTTTCTGGTGAGAACAAAGTACTTGGAAAGATTTCAAAGCAACTGAGACAAGACAAGCCGACCTGCTTTTGGCCCTGTAAGGACAAGAAAGGGATATGTGCTGCTCAGCTGTCCTCCCTGCTGTCAGGGCAGCTAAATACAGACATGGAAACTCTTGCTCAAGTATAAGTCCACAAGGCTTGAGCTCCAACTAACAGTGTTCATAGCTCTCCCAGTCCATTAGTGAGCTCTGCATTCCATTACAAATCAAAACAAGAAACCACAGTCCCATTATTCTTAAGTTCATTACCTACCTGCAGTTTATTATCAGCCCACACTGCACAAACCATCAAGAACTTTAGATTTGCATTGTAGATGTGCAATCAACATAAAATACAATATTTATTATCTTATGAACAAGAGGCTTAATAATGAGAAAGAAAATCCAGACATTATAATGACATTGTAATTGTGTTTTAATTCCTGTTTTAGTGTATCTACGTGATACATTAATATCAACAGGTGTGTCCCTGGTTTCCTCGCAGACCAGGTCAAACTAAGGCAGATAGGGAGATCCTCAATGAGATCCACATCTAGGCTTTGACTGAGTTATTATTATTGATTTAAGCGATTCTGTTATAGCCCTGTCTGTATGTTTAAGAGTAGCAGAATATTAAACCTCAGCTCCAGCCTAAAGTAATTAAAAGTTGTATCTGTTACACCATCTGTTGCCACCATGTTTAGCTTTGATAATGTGTGTTTGGACTGAATTGGTGCTTAAATATTTCTTCATACACACTGTTTTGCCTGTAGACCAGAAAGAAGAATTTTAATCTTAGTTGACCAGAGCCTTTTCTTCAAAATGTTTGCTGTGACCTCTACAAGGCATGTGACAAACTACACAGGACACTGACTTTTTCTGAAAGACTCAATTTCTTTTAACTATCCTCTCTTTAATGCCAAATTCCTAAAATGACTCAATAAAGCCTCTTTTCCACTAAAATAGCGGGTTAACCCGGGTTTTTGTCAAACACGGATCGGCCCTCTAACAATTGGCATTTGGCTCCATTCTCACTGGCATAAAAAGCTGAGTCTGACCCCCGCTAGAAAGCGTAGCCTCTGTGCCACTTGCTGCTACGTGTCTGTTGACATCATCACGTTGGGTTAGCATTCATGCAGTCACCAGTGCCACAGAAATCCAGAAAGTAAAAAATGGAGCAGCATGTGAGGAAGCCAGAAATTAGTAAGTGTGCTTTATTGTTTTGTTCCTTTATCTGTCTGAATGTCTCTCACCGGAGCCGCGCCATGTTTAAACAGAGTTGTTCGGCATGTTAGTTCAGACGCGACTGGTGTGGTCTGTTAACGTCCGTATGCTGCACTTAATGGTACCACCTAAATCAATGGGTCGACCCGGCTCCCCTGTTCCCACTGAACGCAGATCGGAATCAATCCATTTGAAGGTGTTTATAACCCAGGACGCTTACAGAATCACTCGACCCGATTTGAAACGGGTCAGTGAACTGTTCCCACTGCCACTAAAAGCTCATCGTTCCCAGGTTTTTTTATCCAGTGGGAAAAGGGTATACTCTCATCCAAAGGTTCTCTAACCTCAGCAGTGGATTTCTGTAGCTCCTTCAGTATTGCCATGGGCCTCTTTACTGCCTAAGGTCGGTAGTGTACTAAGAAATTGTAGTCAGGTAAGAGTGACACAATTTTACAATATTTTTACTCGAGTAAAAGTAAAAACTTGGTAAAAAGGCTACTGAAAATATCTGAAATTTAAAATTATGTAAAAAAGATTGTAAAGTTATTTGCTATTTATTTTATTTATTTTGATATTTGTTTTATTTATTTGGTATTTTAAAGACTATGATAAATTTAAAATAACAAATATTTAAAATAATAAAAATAATAAAATAATAAAATAATAAAAATAATTCCATGCAGAATAAACACTTTTCCAAATCGATCTTCTTTTTAACATAAAACTCTGGACAATCCTTACTGTGTCGTAGCTTGAGTTCCAAATGTCATAGTGGGTTCAATAACCTGTGTAGAAAATAATAACACTAAATTTAACATAATAATTTAATTATGTGTGTCTGTCTGGAGCAGTTTCTCTTTGGAACAAATGGGTTCCTTTTTTGGTGAAGTTACTCACGATGGATGAAGTAGCCAAACATTTTGCTTAAGTAAGAGGCAATATTTTTAAGTAAAAGTACACGTCATGGTCCAGTAAAACTACCCTTTAAAGTATATTTCTGTAAAAAGTTACTCAAGTAACTATAAGTGGGTAAATGAAACAGGCTACTACCCACCTCTCCCTTTGATTAATGCTCTCTGAGCCCAGTCTGACCAGTCTACCATCTTCTTTGGTTTTCACAATGCTATTGGTTCAAAAAATATTTAAACAAACATATTGGGACAGTGCTGCAAGGCTGGATTTATACTGAGCTTTAAAGATAGATTTGCCTCCATACGAGTTACTTCTGAAGGTATTTCTTTGCACTGGATTTTATTTCCAGGTTTTTGATTAAAAAAATCTAAATAAGTTTACATCAAACTTTTCAGAAATACAGTTTGAAAACCATGTTACCATTTTCCTTTCATAAGCTCCAGAGTTATGAATCATTTTGCAGGGTAAAAAGCTATGAGACTTTGGTTTTGAGCTGGGCCTACTGTTGGTAAGGTACTAAAGAAACTCTATGAGGAAAAATTTCTGGAAAAACTACTACCTCTTTACTGTGTGATCTTCTGAGGTGGATATTCTGGTTATAAACTAAAAGATTGAACTATACACTATATGTCCTTTGCTACTGAAATATTTAAAGGGAAATTCTCTGTTTTGAAATAAAATGCTTTTAGTAAACCAAATCACTTCAGCTTACACTTCTTGCACCATTATAAATCTGTCAGTACGGTCGGTCATTTTGTGGCCCTTCCATATTTGTATTGTATTTTATAGATACTTTAGCTGCTTAAAAAGTTCACAAACTATAGTCAGTAGTTTTTTTTTCAAAGAACTAGACACATATGATAGTTTCACTTAACTTAAAGAACTGTGTAATTGAGTCTAGTTGTTAAATTGAGTTGAAGCAGTTTGTTCAGATATTTCAAAATAAACCTCTACAACTGCAGCTATTAAATTGCTACCCCTGTGTTGGAAACATTCTCTCGTTAAAGTCATTTAGTTCACAAAGGTAGAATCCTGATATTCCTGCCTGCTGGTGAATACCCTGCTATGTTACTATTAGTCCCTTTTACTGTGGGAAGTTTAAAAGGAATTTTATAGGAGAGGAATAGAGCGGGAGAAAGATAGGGAACAGAGGGGCCGACTCTCTCAGGCCATTGTTTGGACACACTGTCCCCCACACTGCGTTGACCTCAGACAGGGCGTGGCTGAAGGAGCCCAAAGGCGGGGAATTCGAGGCATGGGGAGCATACTTGCGCCGCATGTGGACAGAGAACAGGAGGACGGGTGGTCTCTAGGGAGTGTTAAAGAGAGAGATGCAGAGTGAATGGGATATTGCTCCTGCAGTTTGGCAATACGTTCCCAGCTCTGTACATGAGCACAATAAAGTAATGAGAGAAGTGGGCCTCTGACAAACAGGCCAGATGGGGAGAGGATTCTCTTCTACAATTACCCTGCAGAGGAGAGCATTAGAGCCATTGCAGCTCCTCCTGTACAGAGAAAACATAATTACTGGGTTTTTTAGAGTTACTTAATGACTATATGTGCCTAGCAGCCAGTCTCTGTACTGTCTCTTTTAAGGTTTCAGCTATGCTACCCTCCACTGTTGAGTACAGCATGACTGTATTTTGCAGTGTTTCAATGACAGGGAGGAGGTTAAAGTAGGAGCTGGTTCTGTATTTGCATTAAAAAGCTTGCTTTGATTGTATAATGCTACCAAAAAGATGGATGACTGTCCTTCTTGTGATTCTTAAACTCAATATTTTTTTAAACGATAGCAATCCACAAATCTGATTATGAAAAAAATCTGTTAAGAAAACGGGCTCATCCAAACCCTGGACATGGGGATAACATGCTGAAAGCTGGCTTAAAGTCTGTCATTAATAATGCTGAAGCTGCTGCATTTTAAACCTTTACATTTCAATCACTAAAAGATCTACCAAACAGTTTGTGTTGTTTGAAGAAGAATTTTGCTCTGCATCTTGAGCCCTAAACACACTCTAATAGGTTTCCAAAATGAAGCAAAATGAAGTGATTACAAGATTATCCTTATTCATTCATCAGTTCATGTGTCTCTATGTTTTACTAGAGTTTAACTAAACCCATATATATATATTAAAGGACATTGCATGTGTGTCTGGAGTTAAAGTGGAAAAAGTGTGAGTTTTTTGTGTGCTTTCAATGAACAGAAAAAAAGTCGATCTGTATTCAGAGCTGATCAATAGAAAGTTAGCTTTTTTCAACCAATGTCTGAACAATTGGAGCATCACTAATGAAGATTGTAACCACACGTTCATGATTGTGCTCTTAGCATAAGCAACTCTGATTCACAGGAGCAAGTAAATTACATGTTGTAAAGTATTTTTTTTTCTTTTTGTACATTTGCCTTTACTGATCCTGTAAAGCATCCATCCTTCTATTTGATGTTGTCTCACTCAGTAATCATGGCTGTCTCTCAAAAAGCCTTATGGTTCACTATTGGCAGACTCTTTTATATCTGTCCTACTGACTCACTCCAAGGCATTAATCTACCAAGAATGAATAATGTACAGACTAGAAAGGTTAGAGCGTGAGGATTTTAGAGGACACAACATTTTCCAAAGTGTTTCCGGTCTGAGGAAGTACACAACAGGAGTGTAAACATTATTGTCATCCGTGAATCTTAAACAAGGAATTGACATCAGTGTGATAGATTAAGAGGAAGAAGCACTAATGAAATGTGGCAATTGCTGCAGCAATGAATAAATTACTGCCAATAAGTTGAATAAAAGAAGGCAGGACTGTTCCATCACTCATCCAAAGACACAGCCAGTGGAAGCTTATTTTAGAAGGTCATCCCACTAAAATACACAATAAATCCCCAAAAGAAAAGTACAACAATGATAAAGTTACAGGTTGAGAGAGCATTTTTATTTCTGCGTAATCTCAGTAAAAGTGCACTAGTGGTAAGGACAGCTGCTCAACTACTGTGTCCAGGGCATTGCAGGACATCTGTCACAGTTATTACTGAAGCCCCCGGAGGGAGATTAAAATGCAGAAAAACACCTTGACACAGCATAATGAATGTAAGAGTCACTCTATGCAAGTAAAAAAAGCCCTGCTTTTAACTTTTTCCAAGCAATACAACCAACAGAAAGCTTGGTACGCACAGAGATGTCGAAGAAAAAGCAGTGATTTCTCATCACAAAGATTAAGACTTAAAGCTTCTAAGAACAAGCAGAACTTAATGCAAACCAGGTGAGATGTCTGATGGTGGAGGTGGGGGTGTGCTTGGTTTCACCTGACAGAAATCTGGCCATGGCTGTGGGAACAGGAAATATGACATCACTAGCCTGCCATTCAGGAATGTGGGAATGTCAGGCTGCCTGTTACCAAAGCTCCAACAAGATGCAGAGAGAGAGAGAGAGAGAGAGAGAGAGAGAGAGAGAGAGAGAGAGAGAGAGAGAGAGAGAGAGAGAGAGAGAGA
>JAUZNJ010029745.1:0-15234 GCA_034780135.1 Jordanella pulchra
TTTATAAACTAACAACAGTATTTTAAAGTCTATTCTTTGAGCTACAGGGAGCCAGTGAAGGGATTTTAAAACTGGTGAGAAAATGAGGCCCAATTCCAAACAGAAAAGTTATCCCAGGATTCAAAAATAATTCTAGTTATGTGTTTGGTATTGTTCTGTCCTAATTTAGACATAATGGAAACCTTTTATCATCATTTAACAAAGCGAGGCTGTTAGCTGTCCTCCTGTCTGGGAGAGATGGTATTTTAATTTATTTTCCTGAATAGAATGTCACAATAACATATCCCTCTTACTTCATTTATGTGTACACTCCAAATATATAATCCAAACGTATAATAATTGTAACATGTTTGTTACGTTAAGATGGAAAACAGAAAACTTTTGATAACTACACAAACCTCTGTTTGAAAAAATAGAAAAAAAAGTTTAAATTTTTCCTCTTTTTTTTCATTTTTTGATTTAATATATATTTTCAAGGCCCGTGGGGCTGAATCCAGCCAGCCATTGGGATATATCCGGTCCCTTCAGAGCCAAAAAAGGCTTATCTTTTTAAAAAATAGAGGCATGTGTTCTTTTAAAGAGTACAAAGCAGATAAAACTGCAAAATAAAAGGATGTGAAGCTATAATAACAGAGCAATGCTCTTTGTAAAAGTGACTAAATTAAAAGCTTAATTTATGCTAGTTGTTACCAGTTCTTTTAAAGACATCACACTTGAAGATTCAATAAAAAAAATACGCCCAACATTTAAAAAGGATTATGTAAAAATCACTGTCCTGATCACTTTTCCCAACTTCCTCCAGGTTCCTAAAATCTCTTATTTGCTGTTTCTAAAATATTTTTTTCTAAAAACACAAACTAAAACCAACACCATATAGGAACTATGGTATTCATTTTAATTATCAGGGGAGAAAACATTTTGTGATAAAAAATTTGTGAACTATTGTAAGGAGGATAAGCGATAACCTTGAGCTGACAATATTTGCAAACATGATTATAAACAGAAGCAGAAGCAGAAGCTCGACATTTATTGCTTTGTTTGGCACTTTAACCAAGTCTACGTTAAGAACCAGAACTCCAAATTAACTTGAATTTAAGCAACACTGAGTAATTTTGTAACTATTATTAGCTTATTTTGAGATATATAAATTATTTTTAGATCAATAAAAAGCACATGATGGCTATCAATGCTTTGTGCAGGCTGCCCTGCAAAAAAACTCATCTGTGTAAGTCTTAGAGGCTTGGATCCATCGCTGAATGAGTCATGTGACTCAGAACGCTTGTTTTCAGCAGTCTGAGCTCCCCTTAAACACAAGCTCTCACTAAGCTAAAAGCTGCTGCTCGGCAACAAAACAAATATGACATTTACCCAATCAGACATATATCTGGTTCTCTGATTAACAATTTAATCCAGAGGGGCCAATGGTTTTTGTCTTTACCAAGAACACCATGACTTCTCAGTCTGCTGGTTCAAACTGGATTTAGCGCCCCTAGTGGCTAAAAGTTACACAGCGCTAAAGTTGTCTAAAGTCTAAAATGAGTCAAATATCCTTTTCTTGCGACTGGATTCTGTCAGCCGTTGGAAACCAAAATACTGATGACAAAATGTCAATATAAAGGTCATCTGTTGAACCTAACTGTAGGAAAATAGAAAAATATCAATTATTAAGCATTAATAAGCTTCTGTCCAACCGAAGGAAAAAAAGTCTAAAAGTCATTTTCTTTTTTTATTACCCATCCTGACCTGTAAAAATTAAAGTAGAGGAACTATTCAGGTTTATTATGATGGTTTAAATACAACCTGTGTCTAAATTTGTTTATGTAGCATCTATTTTTGCCTTTTTTATTTACTAGCATCGGCTCAGATTACCAATTCTGATAACACAACTCTAAATGCTTCAACACAAGCTGCGCCAAACACAACTGAAGCCAGCACTATAAACATCACAGTAGCTACATCTGATTTAAACAGCACATCCACGAACAGCAGCTTGACAACTCTCGCCGTAACAAACACCACTTCACCAAGCAACAACGCTTCTACAGTTACACCAAACAGCTCAGGAAATGGAACCAACACCACACAGGACACAACTACCACCAACAACTCCACAACTCAACCTACTTCAAACGGTACGGCAACAAACCAGAGTACAACCCTCCCAACTCCAGTGAACTCAACAAGCATGAATACGACCCTGAACCCAAACTCAACAACTGCTTCAAATCTGACCGCCACTCCCAACTCTAACCAAACATCAGCAAGCAATAATGGGACAAGTGCCACAGCTGTAAACCAGACCACTGTTACAAGCACAACCCTAGCAGCGACCCAGAACCCCAACCCCACCTCAAACCCAACGACCAGCCTCAAAACCAGCCCGGCGCCCAGCAGCAGCGGCGGTGGGGGGGTTCCTGGTTGGGGTATTGCTCTGCTGGTTCTGGCTGCGTTGGTTCTTCTGCTACTCCTCCTGCTGCTCATCGCTCTGGTGAGTAATCAGACAACACGATTTGTTAATCTGTATAATTAATGCCTCATTACACAGTAGTTAATCCCATTTTCTTTGATTTTAATCATTTCTTATTTTCTATATCAATCTGCTATTATTAAATTTTTTTTTTTTGTTTTAGTCTCAGAAGCAAAAGTTATTTTGTAAATTGGCTCTTTAAGAAGGTTTACCAAAGATGACGATAATAAGATCCCAGTTTCTTTAAACACACATCAGCTGATTGAAAATTATTTCAACCATCCTTTGGAAACAGAAAAGAGAAAACATTTATTTTAAAAGGTGTCAGGATGTTGAACTGATATTTGGTATCCATACTTTGTAAAAAAAAAAGATCTGAAGCAGAAAAAATGAAAACAATGACCTCAGGCCATGAAGATTACCTTTTCTGGGTCAGTATCTGGGACTCTGGATTATCTGCCAGACTTTTTTCTTTTTAACAGTTTCTAGTCTCAAATAATCAGCAAAACAGCACCAACACCATTTGATGTGATGTGAAAATAAAATCAGTCACTCTGGGCGTAACAGCACGTCTTTTTTCTGTTTCTCTTGATTATTTTGCTCTTTTTCAGCCTTTTTCATATCTTAAACATAAAAATCCTTTAGATATAAAAAAAACTGTCAGTAGGTAAACATCATAAAAAATAAAACTGAATTTCCAAATTAGCTGATGAATTTACCAAATCATGATGATCTGATCAGCACCTGTACATTGTCCCTCATCCTTTTCACTGGGATGCAAAGATGTTTCCAGCATGTACAGTTCTCCAAAGGAGAACACAGAGTTCAGCGTTCTTGACTCTGCAGGCATCTGCACAAACACAGGATAGACCGCCGCTCTTAGCATGTCCACGAGCCATGTTTGCCCAGAGCTACATTTTCACAACTGCATACGTGTACTTGATGTCAAAAGATAAACCACCAGAGGTGCATAAATGACTTAACAAATAACTATGTAAAAGTAAAAATACCCTGAGAGAAAATTATAAAAGTAAAACAGAAAGTCACTGATGAGAAAAGTAGAGGAGACATCATGGTGTCACAAGTCCAAACCCCTTATATGAACATTTTGTCTAAAAGATACAAATTGTATATCTGAGCTGAGCATAAAGTCTTAACCCTAATTAAACAACTTCCTTTATCTTATACTATCCAAAAGTTATTGATCGCTAAATCGAAAAGGTTCACCTGTGACACCAACTGTACAGGTGGTTGACGCTTTGTGGTTGTTATGTTAATCTTATGTTATGTTTTATTTAACTTTTAAAAATTAAGAATAATTCTGTTTATTGATGCAACATATGTACAAAATTAATGTCATTTAAATTGCAAGAAAAACATAACATGGATAAAAAACACAAACTTATTTGAATTAAAACTTGCAAATACAAGTTAAAGTGGCAAAAAAACAACACAACTGGATTGTTTGCCAGTTGCTAAGCTACCTGCTACATTTTTATTTTAGCAAAGAATAAACAATTCTGTTTGTACCTTACGCTTTTTCTCTCCGTATTGGCATACTTTTTTAAAATAAAAACCTTCATCTCAGAACATAAGTACATTCTGTCTTTTCACAAAATTACTTTTTCTTACCCAAAAACGTTACAAATCCGCTCAATCGTCTCACAATGCTGATTGTCTTTTCCAGCAACAAGTGATCAAGTTTATGAGCAGTTCAGTCAAAACAATATTTTACAGCAACAAATGCTGGCTCAGATATGATGAGCGTGGCAACCACAAGTCAGAAAAGTATTTAAACAATAACTGGGAAAGTAGAAGTACTGGATCATTTTGTGCATAAAAGAAGCAAAACAAACAGGTATTTTTGATCCCTTTTCTTCAATTGGGTAAAAACAATAGAGGAAGAATTTGCTGAAAACCTGCTTTAACCCTTAGAAAACACGATATTCAGACAGTTCAGACCATAAGAGCTCAGAATAACACAAAAGACGTTGTGTAGATTGACATACATCCACAACTGCGTAGAGCGTAGGCTGCTTGAGAAAACGAAGTGTCCTCTCTAAGAATACAATGAAATGTGTCCAGTCTTACTTGGAGAGAAAAAAAAAGCTAAAGTGTATGCAAGAAAAAAATAATTACTTTACTTCACAACCGATAATAAGAATATCTTAGCAGTTATTTGGATTTATCGGCTTTAAGGACAGTATTTAAAATGAAATATAGCAGTAAAGATAATTTGTCGCCCCTCTGTAGAAATAAAATAAGTGAACTTTTCTGTTTTTTAAGAGGCATTCTCAAAGAAAACTACACAAACTTAGCAAACAATTTTTAAATAAAGATGTAAAAATACCATTTGTATCTTTGTAATGTAACAAAATAAAAGTAAAAATCTGCTCAGTAAAGTTCAGATCTTGAGAAAATTACTCAAGTGTTGTAATGGAGTTCATGTACTTATCTGCTATATATCTTTGCATACGAAGAAGGTTCGGTTCAGTGGGAATAAATATTCAGATCTATCTGTTTACATGTAACACAAGCTGTCGGAACGTAGAAAATCTTAAATCTCCACAGACAGTGCTTACTGAGGTTTTGGCGCTCACAGTATACGCACAGTAGCTAGCCTATACAAAGTCACACTCAAAGTAAAACCAGTGTGAACTAAAATTATACGTCTACTCAAAGATACATTTTTTGTCAACACATATGCATAAGCTTCGGATGCACCAGTGCCGTTTGCAGCCAAGTGCGAAGCAGCTGGTGTGAGAACAAGCTCCTCCAAGTACAACGCCATGGTTCTCAACCTGAAGATGGCTTGTCCCCTTAAGGGAGTTCCTACCTAATGTGGAGGAGTTCAAGTATTTTGGATTTCAGTTCATGGGTGAGGAGAGAACAAATTAGGAAATCAATAGATGGAACAATTCGGTGCATCTGCCGCTATGATGCAGACACTTGTCTTTGTGGTGAAGACAGAGCTGAGTGAGAAGGCAAAGCAATTGATTTACCAGTGGGTCTATGTTCCTACCGTCACCTAAGATCAAGAAATCTGGATCATGACTGAAAGAATCGGAGTGGCTGAAATGAGCTTTCCTTTAGATATAGTGTGAGGAGCTCAGTCATTCAGGAGAGGCTTGGAATAGAGCCTCCTTCTCCTCTACATCAACAGGACTCAGTTGTGGTGGCTCAGACATCTTCTTCACATGCCCATTGGATGCCTCCCTCCTGAGTTGTTCCAGGCACATCCTCCTGGAGGGGGACCTAGGGGACGACCTAGGGTACACAGGGGAGATGATGTCTCTTTGTTGGCCTTGGAGGAACTCTGGATTCCTCAAGGAAAGACAGAACTCTGAGTCTCTACTCCAGGGGTCCTCAAGAGCTACTGTCCAGCTGATTGAAATGAATTGCTCATTGTCGCACCTTTGTTAAACATGATGGCATGTTAATGAGGTAATTTCAGCCATTTTAATCAGCAGAGTTAAAGCAGCGATGTTGCTAAAATCTGCAGGACAGTAGCTGCATAGTTGGTGTAACACGGAACAATAAGGTACTTGGTAAAATAACTCCCTTAATAGGAGTCTTACAATTGAACTTTATTAAAACTTGCAGTAGAAATGTAGGGGATGTATTCAATTTGGTACGCGCAACATTTAAAACTTTGTGCACATTTTGTTTGGAGTCAATCCCCTACATACACTAGGTACGCCCAACTCTATGGGAACTTTTAGATGCTACAGCCAGTTTAACCCCATCAAAGATGACCGTCTGGCTACACCCTCATCCAATGTATTGTGCTGAACAACTTTGATCTGGACTTTGATGTCATTTCAGTGAATCTATTTGTTGTCTCTGCAGCTGGTGTGGTTCTGCTGCTGCAGACACAGAAGCAGCTTCGCTCCCTACGCAAACCTGAACAATACGGACAACGTCCCGATGTACACCACCCACACCCGTTTCACTGGGACCAATGATAGAGAACAAGTGAGTGAAGCGTTTACCGTAATCACTGACCTGATTCGCAGCTGGGAGGAGAAATTATTTCTAGCCTCTAGCTACACTTTGTCTCACCTCTAACCGGCACATAGCAGGTTTCATTGCCTCTAGCATTGCTACAGTTCAGTGATGTAACAAACTCTGGAAAACTGTCACTATGCTTCGTTTAAGGTTCTGTTTCCTATTTCTGACCTCAAGGAGTCAAAGGATCTGACTGCCACTGTTTCTAAATCAGCATGTATCAAATAAGCATATTTTTCCTCAAAGAGAAAATACTCTAGATTTGTTTGTGAAATTTTTTTAAGCATAAAAGTAAAAGTATCCAGCAGATTTAAGAAGAACTAAGCCAACATCCTGATGGAAGTATGTTGGTTCTGGGTGTGTTCAAGGATAAAGTCACACTGAAGTTATTTGGCTGTTTGCATTTTATTGAGTCAAAGTTTAAAGAGGGATCAAAGCGAATCAATGATAGTGCTGACCTTAATTGTGACAAATATATTTGAGACAAAGAGAACAAATAAAAATCGTAATAGTTTGTGTTGACTTTTAGCCACACGCCCTGAGCAGGCAGTGTAATTCATCACCGACTGGTTCACTGCTCATGGTTTTAGTATGTTTCTACCTGGAGATCAAAGTAATACTTGTTAATACTCACCATGAGTTAATGACACCATGAGTTTCAGCATTTTTTTATTAGATACACCCAAAGTATGTTGACCACGTAAAGCTAAAGCCATCAGACCTCTCGGATGTGAAACAAAAAACGGATTTAAAGGTTTAAGAGACTAACGGCATTATGAATTATTGATGTGTTTCAGGAAGACCTGGGGAAGTACATGAATCAGCGGTCCGGCTCGTACACCATCACCCCATAAAGACACTAAACAACCCCATCAGGAAAAGGAACACCTCATATTACAATGTTTTTACCTTTTATTGATTATATGTATGACACCACTAACTTCTGATGGTTTTTCATTGATTATCTGCTGAGAAGTGCAGCAGAAAATCAACAAACTTTCCTTTTATTAGTGTAGATGGGCCCAGTCTATGATGCCTCGTCTGATCTTTGGTTTTATCTCACATAAATGGAAGAAGAACCAATCGATCAAAAATACACCAGATGGGTTTGGTTTAAATTGTTCCTTTTAACTTTGATAGTGAGTTGCGTTTCTGAAAAACGGGGGAAACTCATCCTTAAATCATTATTGCAACTTATAAATAATCTGACTACATTTACCTGATGGATTTATTTTATTCAGGGCTACCTCTGAGGAGACTCTAAAATTATTGTTATTTTTAAAGTTAAACTGAATAAAGACAATGATTCATCAAAGTTTCACATGCAGTGATCAAAAAGAAAAACATTCACCACTAAGAGACTTCTCTATGTGCTGTAGGTCTGAACTAATTCGATATCCCAGTTTCATCTGGAGCCATTAGAAACATGAACAGTTCTCAGATAACCTGAAGTCAGCAGGTGGATCAATGGGTGGAAAGATATATACAATATTCAATAAATTATTCCTTTTTTTAAAGTTAACTAAACGCAATTGATTGATGAGTATTTGTACATTTTCAACATTTAAATAGAAAATTATTTTTCATTTTTCTTTTGGTTTTGTAAACACTTGATCCTGACTAATTATGTTGATTACACACAGTATCTTCTGTAAGTCTGTTGTAGAGAGTCCAGTACGTTCTTCTATTATCTGCTGGGGAGCCGCAGATGTAAAGACGGCTGGTTCTGTTATGGAGACGGTTCTGGAGATTTTACAGATAATTGTGCAAAGGGGATTCTTCTGAACATGAGGAAAAATAAGATCAGCCCTGAGATTCCTTTCATGCCATACGAAGGCAGGGGATCTGCAGTCAGAGGCTTCCACAGAACTGCTGTAGGACAGACCTCTACAGCAAACCCTTCCTGCCCACAGACATCAACATCTACGGCAACTTTCTGAACCTATTTGAAGACTTTGAGTTTAATTTAATTTTTGAAATGAATAATGGTTGTTAGTTTTTGGTAACAATTGAAATGTGTTTGTCTTTACTTGTCAGCCCAGTTTAAATTCAATTTGAAATTTTAAAACATACCACAACCAATGTTGGATCATTAAAAGAAACACTTAAAGGGGTTTTGATTTGTTTTGTTTTTTACTGTAATTTAAACTGACTTATTAAGGTCTAAACATTTGTCCCTTTTACTTATTACATGTAGAGCCTAGAAAAGAAACAGCGTCACTACATATCATTGGGAGATTCAAACGGATTTTTTTTTCAGAACCAATCCTGGTTTCATATGTTTCTGGACTGCTTCCATTGTATTCCATCTGCCTGCTGATTTTTTGCTGTCTCTGCTGTTATTGTCTCAGTTTTATTCAGGGATCGGGGTTCATAATTTGGCAGCAGCTGCTGTGTCCCAGTTCCCTCTTTATTATGTAGCTCCAGGAAGTTTCCACTTGAAAATGGATCCTCATTGTTGGAGGACTGATGCCTCTCTTCCAGCCAAAGTCCAGGTTTACTTTTATTCAGCTTGGTCAGAGGGAGTTTCACAAAGGCATAGAGAGAAGACAAAAGGGTGGAGAAAGGTGTGGCAGCGCAGCAATTCATGGCCTGAATTATGTTTTTATTAGAGAACAATAGATATCAAAGTAAGGAATTGGGCAGGGCCAAGAAATGTTTGACTCAACTGACGTCAAACTGATTGTTGGGTTTTTATTTTTGGTTTCTATTTACCTATTTCTTTGTATAAAAAAAAAAGACAAAAGATTTTTTTCTGAGGGGTATACTGATATTTGTTGCCAGTGGTTCAGACAAGTTTACGCTGTTATACAAGCTGTACGCTGACTACTTTACCTTTATCAGCAGGTCATATGTTAAGCATGTCGCATAAAAATATCTGATCAAATTTTTACAAAAATGTAAGCAATTTTGTTATAAAGTAATAAAGTTAAAAGGGAGCATATAAGTATTTGAAAAATATTTTTGGCCTTAGATTGTGGGGCTTTAATTGGACATTACTGAACACTCACATCTCTAGAGACAGAAGTAGAACAGCAGCAGTATTAGAGCAACTGCATCACTAAACAGCACACAGTAATTGTATTTCATCATTATCGTTTTTGATATATTACTTTTTGATGTTCTCATGGAAGCAACAGCAGAAATAGGCAGGATGTTTTTTGGGTTTTTTTTCAAGAAAGTATGTAAGGCTGGTGTACTTTCATTCCTGTACTATTCTTATCAACCTTACTAAATGCTATTATATACCTTTACCAGTTATGATCAGTATATTTATTATTTTTATTATTATATTTATTCTGCCCTAATTTTGAGTTCATCCTCATCAGGGATTGCTGCAGGGTTAATGCGTGTCTACTGTCACTGTTCTCATCCAGGTGGAGCTCATCCTGCAAAGTTAAAGACTCAATGCAATCAGTTTTCCTCAAACAGGAAATGTTTTACCAATCTGTCTGTATTATTTGGTAGAACTGTGTCTTAAGATCGGATTTATTGTGAATAGGTGATATATAAATAAATAGAATCCAATCCAATCTATTGAAATCAAATTAAGTGAAGATTTTCCAAACGGCCAGTTATGAAAAATGAAGGAGGATTGAAAGTAACATCATAATTTGGACAGCCCACTGGTGAAAAAACAAGTAAAATCAGTGCTGCCAAGAATTAACACTTCTCATTTGTCTCTTACTGTTCAGGAGGTTGTTGATTGGGTGGTTTTGTGTGAGTGAATGAATTTTAGAATGTAGGTAATTCTTGCATTGAATGGTTGCTTTTCAGTATCTGTAAAGCATCATCATCAACTCTATGTGAAATAATGTGAAATGAGTGAAAAATGGCACTGTAGGACCATCTTCAGTCAGTTACAGCTTAATTCATCAGCTTAAAAACAAGAATATAGAGTGAATTCTGCACCATTATTGTAGCAAGTAAAGAAGATGTTTTGTAAACGGATTTTTTTTTTAAATTCAGTCCAGAAAAGAAACTTTGAAAAAAGGCTTGGAAAGTAATTTTGCTGTCTTCTTTGATTTTTTTGTTTCAATTATTCTTTTCTAATTTTTTGAAAATTGCTTTTTTTCAAATATTTGTTTTGAAATCTTTTGTTCTACGAATTTTATTTATTTTTTTTTTCTTTCAGATTGAGTTTTACGAATTGTATTCTTGTCATATTGCATTTTAGATTTTGTATTTTTTCTTTGTTAACACTAACTCTTGAGTGGGACATTGACCTATTAAAAACTTTGTTATTAACATCCATGCAAACCAATAGAATTATATCTTTGCCCCTTCTAATAAGTGAAAATACTGTGATCTAAAAACATTGAAAAAAATGAATACATAAGAAAAGGAAAATATAAACAAATACAGGGCAAAAAATTATTTGAAACCCCTAAAGAGAAAACAGCAAATATACTATCTGATCCTTTTTGTGCTTCCTTTTAATGAAGATGTTTTTAAAAGTTTCATTTCTGGGTTACATGTTTTTTTTTTTATTTCCATTTAAAAATCATGTTATTTGCTTGCAACAACAATGGAAGAAAATTCAGTACATTAAATTAGTGACAACAATACAGATATTTTATTCCTTCTAGAAAAGTAAAAACAGCTCATCCACATTAGTGCTGAAACGTTTAATTGAATTAATTGTGATTATTTTATTAAAATAATGTTCAACTACTTTGGTTTTATAATAAAATTGTTATCTAGAATTAAAGCACAAAGACTCTACAAGATATGTTGAAAGAATTACCTACAGCAGAAGTAAAGACAAAACAAAAAGCATTTTCCATAAATAAAACTACTTTATATGTTTCTACACATGCACATTCCTCAATATGGGTTTTTCTTTTGTTTCCTGGAAAATGCACTTTACTGAAAGTTTTTCTTTTTATATCAATGAAAATATAATGGATAGGTTATTTTATTACTAAAATATATTTCATTTTATTTAGCTTGTATTTAACCAGGTTAGACCCCAAAAAGCTGACCAAGAGGACGGCAGCATATAAGTGACAACATATTAAACATATATAAATTAAAAAAAAACTCAAAACAAAACCAAAAAAAGCAAAGCAAAAAAAAACAAATACCCTTTTTTTAATCAACAATGCTGTTGTTGTTGGTCTTTAAAGTGTTGGCCTTAACAGCATCTTAGGTCCTCAGTAAATCCTGTAAACAGAAGCAGAAAACAGTTTAAAAATCTTAGATGGTTGGAATAAAGAAAATAGAAGTTGATAGACATCACAGGCATCTTCTCCATCTATCGATACAGATGTCTTCAGGAAATCTGAGATCTTTTCATGTGGTGGATTTTTGTTGTCTAAAACCGGCAGAACAGGGGTACAATTTCTTGAATCTTTTGAAGAGTGCCTCTAATGTTTTACAGGGTATTATTAATATGATAATTGATTGCCAAAAATAAGACAACACTTTTTTTTTCAAAAAAGGAAACATTTAGATTACAACAAACTGCTCTAGAGCAAACAATGCAGGTCTGCCTAATGATGCAGAATCATTAAGAAGCATTTAGCTGAAGCTTTATAAAGAGGCAGCAGTATGGTTATTAATACAGCCAACTGAAGCTCAAAATAATAATATAGTAAGAAAAGTAAAGGCATGTTTTATTTGATAATTCCTGCTCTAATTAGTGTCGATAAAATGTAGAAAAGAATTAAACGCATGGACCAAAACAGCATAAAAGATTTCACTTGTAATAAGTATGTAAAATATGGAAGGATTAAGTTAAAGGACCAAATAATGGAAGATGGTGGAAATTTAGTTAAGAGAAATAGCAATTTGTGAAGTTTTACGAAAAATGTGTTTTATTTTTTAATAACTGTGAAATACTTTTAAATCCTATCATGTTTTACAAGTTGTGCATGTAACTTTTCATCAATAGAGGGCACTCTTATGCATCATTTAAGTCTACTGGGAGTTATTTTGATTCAAGACTAATCGGCACAGATTTTCCTCTGTAAAGCACATTGTTGTATTTTAGGAGGTTATTCTTTAAATTATTATTATTAGTAGTAGTTTTTTATTTTCTTTCATTTTAAGTCATTAGCATTTAGGACATTGCCTTTCTAATTTCTTAGAAAAGTATGCTATGTATACAGAGTAAATAAGCTGTGGCTTAGACAACACGTTGAAACCAGCCCCGTCTATGGGATCCACAGGAACATGTGTTTAGTTTACTGTGACCAGTGTTGCTGTCAGTCCAAATTTCCTCTAAAGCTTTGTCTTTTTTAACACAAAGGTCCAAACTTAAAGGATTTGCTTTTGTCCAATCAGAACATGTGATAAAACGATTGAACTTGTAAGATTAACCCTGTTCATAACTACATATGTAGCTTAGCCAACACTGATATTAAACGGACAAATTCTTATCTTACATGGTAACTGACAGCATTCATTTTAAGTTACCTTTCAGTTAACTTATATTAAATGTTTTTACCTGGGCTGATTTCAGTCCTGTCCTTCCAAATGTCTCTCTGTGTTCTCTGTCAATCTGTCCTTCATACAAAACCTCCTGGAAACACAGAAAAATGCTTTAGTCCAATGATTCCCCACATGAGGTCCTCAATCAACCAGTATGGGATCTTTTACACCCACTGTAGACATTGAAATAAACAATGCTTAAAGATTTAAAAGGATTTTTAACAAACAAACTACTTTGGTTGTTGATGCTATTTTAATATTATTACATCTGCGGTGACATGCTTTTGGAGAAATGTTTCTATACTAGAACTCTGCTCTAGACGACACATAGCAACACTTAATTTGAGTCATTTTATTGAGACCAAAACATGTTTATAGGTGATGGAGATAAAGATAGTAGTTCATGAGCCAAGCAGCCCAAACTAATGAATCAATCTCTTCGCTTCTTTACCGTCTGATGAAGATGGTTGCTAGTATGGCATTTATCACGGTCATCAAACTGAACAGAACAATGTAGAATATGCTTCTTCTGTTTCCTGTGAAGTAGATCAAACATCATCAGTAGAGGGTAAGATAACATAAGATTTGCAGCCCCCTAAATATACGTACAATCACTTCACTTTATATTTATTTATTTGGAAACCTCCTGGGAACCCCCATGACCTTTGGTTTGAAATTAACGGAAAAGAAGAGGAAGCTGTTTTCTATTACTAAATATGCTAATTTAGTAGGGTGACGGGGGAAACTAGTAATCTGTTGGACTGTTTGATTTACACTGAGGGCTGAAAACTGGTCCCTACAACAAATCAACAGGCGAAGGCAAGAAATAAAACAAATCAAGGAAGTATTTTACACATGGATGCCATAACTGCACAACCTAAGGGGAAAGAATAAGAAGAAGCAAAGGGAAACTCGTTTTATATACAAAGATGCAGTATGTGATTAAATTAGGTGGACATTCTCCCAACACAACAAACTGGGCAGAGACTGGTTTCACACAAGGAACAGCCAATCACACTGCTTGCAGTGAGAGAAAACACAGCGTGAAAGAAGACGTTATTCATGCAGGGATCTCCTGACGTTTTGTTAGATGCTGATGGTTGAAGGCAGGAAGGATCTTCTTACAATAGATCTGGAGAAGCCTCTGACTCTAAACACTGCTACTCGTGTAGAAAGGATAATTTACCTGCTGCCTCCACCTGCAGGATGAATGGCTCAGACTGCGTCTCCATGTTGTTCCTCAGAGCACAGGTGTAGTTCCCAGAATGTTTCACAGTCAAAGTGATGAACATAAGGATGGTCCTCGTCTCTGAGAGGACGACGCCATCTTTCATCCATGTGACCTCGTAGTGTTGGGAAGCAGAGCATGACAAGATGCAGCGGAGCAGGCCGTTGTGACCACTGATGAAGCCCGCCTCACTATAACCGAGTATCCTCATCTTTTTTTCCTCTGCAAACAAAAATCATCTTAGTTACTTTATATTAAATCTAAGTTTTGCAACTAGTGAATTTATGCTTGGTTTATTCTTACCAACAACGGTGAGCTTTACTTGGGTTGTTTTTACAACATTCCCTTCAACTTCATCAGCTTCCACTCTGAAGTAAAAGGTTGCATCATCTCCCATTTCTACATCTCTGATCTGCAGAGAGCAGTTCCCCTTCAGGTCGCCCAGGTACTGATACCGGGGGTTGTTGTTCGTTGAGTTACTGTCAAACACAGATGAGGTCAAATCTGGACACATCCGATGGTTCTTACACCAGAGAACTCTGACTATCTTCACAGGGATTTCCCGTCCATCTCTGGAGAAAGATTTTAAAGGTGTGAAGGAGCAGGGCAGGGTGGCTGTGGAACCTCTCACAGCACAGGTAGACAACAGCTCACTCTGGATCGTTTGACCCAGAACTCCTGGAAACAGCAGGGAAATAACAAACATTTCATTCCTTTACAGCCGCTTATGGTTTATCACTTAAATCTGCATCAATATGCTGCTCTTTGAGAGTTTTTTTATTGAATACGACACAAATATGTGCTGAAATATTCATAAAAAGCCTAAACTTAGTTTATTTTCAGATGTATGTGTTTTATTAGCATGATGAATTAGTTCTTATACAGATTACATACAGTAGATAAAAACCAGGTGTATGTTGATCTGGTGATTAACTCAAATGTCATGGCTGATAGCACACAGCATATGCTGTCAGTTCATACGGATATGATGATGTATGGTGACTGGACAGAACACCGACTCCAAATGTAATCTGGATCTCTTGTCACATAAATAACCAAATCTGGTCTCAGAATATGAAAAAAGGCCTTTTTTCCT
>JAUZNJ010029746.1:0-15234 GCA_034780135.1 Jordanella pulchra
AGAAATAAAAAGAAATAAAAAAGATACATACATTGAAGACATCAAAACCCACACTCTAATCCTAATTTAACCATAAGGATGGTTGTGGATGTTGTGTGTAGCTTTATTGCAATTAATTCAAATGCAGTTCTAATTTGATTGGCATATGTGCAATGATGACGGGATTGTGCTACTTTAACTGATTTTGTTTTTTATTCTGTTATTAATATGATGTTTGTCTGATGTTTGTCTGATTATTTCAGCATGATTCAATGTGTCATCTTTAATATAGCTATAAAAACCTGTGTTGGTCTTAAAGCCTTTTTTATACAGTTTGGGGTGTTTGTGACTAAACAATTTGGGAACCACTAATCTAGTTGATTTGTCTCTGTAAAGTGCCTTAAGATTACATACATTGTGAATTGGCACTATATAAATAAAGAGAAATTAACTGAATTTAATTATTACGCTAAATTAATATAAAACACATTATATGTCTTAAACATACACGCATAATGGATTTTGAAATTTACAAATCAGGTGTGCCTAATGGTCCTGAGATCATCTATGCTATGTGATATGTGATATGCTATGTCAGCTCTGCTAGTTATTCCATTCGATATGCCCTAGACTTTTATTCTGTTATCCAATAACTGCTAACTATCTTCTGATGTTGCTTTGTCCAACTTGTGCAAGCATCCGATTATTCACTGCTGTCTGTATTGTCAACCACTCTAGAGGCATTCAGTTTGAAGTTGGTGTTCCCTTCCCATGCCACAGAAAATAAAATTGCAAAAAGATAGTCCTAAAAATTTCCTTTAGGGATATTTAATGACTTTTCTGAACATCTTTAGCAATATGGCATTTATTTTCCCAGTGTTTTATCAGTGTCTTTTTTCCCACACACATATGGGACAGACATGATTAATCTGTGAAAAAGTACATCTGGGTTGTTTTGAATGATCTATAGATCATGAAAAAATGGAGTCTGAGCTTTCCAATGATGTAAAATTTGTGGAAATCGAAAAGGAATGAACGGTATACCACTGGAATGTTGGCGCTGTGTAAAGAACATGCCTTTGTATAAACTGTCAGTCATCCAGGTCATGGCAATCACAAAAAAGGGTTAAATCAAAGACAAATAGACTTTTGCTCACTTTTTCTAAAGACGTTTTGACACACATTGCAGTAAAATGGTTTAGCTCAAATAACATTTGAGGCTCAACTAGGAGGTGGCTCAACTAAGACAACGAACCATAAAGCCCACAAGATAATAATATAATATATATATAATATATAATATAATAATAATAATAATAATCAATTTAATTTGTACTGCACTTTTATTTAAAAAAAATCTCAAAGATGGCCGCTCCTTCATGTGACCAGAAGGAGATGGGCAGGCTAACATAACCGGGAACAGACAGTGGGTCGTAAAAGTCACAAGATGGCAAGATGACTACCGTCCGCCAAGCTTAGAGCACCTTAATTGAGCATCAGAGAAAACAGAATAAAAAGAAGGAAATTAGTATAAGTTGATTCAGTCGCAGGGGAAACAGCACTTGGTTCGTCCAGAACCAGTGTTCAGTCCGCGGGTAGCTCTCGAAGGGATTTGAATCAGTCTGATGCAACAATAAAGGATATTTTGATGGGCTTTGATCAACTTAAAATAACTCACAACCAATTTAATTCAGGGATGTCTCCGCTGACGATGCAGGTTGTGGCTGGATCCGATGGGTCTTCACAGCATGTAGTTCCACCCAGGTTCTGGTACCGCAGTAAGAAGGCAGCAACTTCGCACAGGCGAAAAACGCTTTGTTTCTCTCATACACCGTTTTTTAGGCAGAATCGTGATTCACATTGCATGCTTCTGAATTACAGGAAAGTTGGTCCGATTCACCAGCAAGGTCCGGATGCTTCAAAGAGCAGCTTCTCAAGTGAAGATGGTTTCTGTCCCTTGCAGGCTTCTAATCACTTGTCTTTGGAGTACAAGGCAACTTCACTGCAACGCCAGTAAGCCAACAACATAATTTCAAGTAGAAATTTCTTCATGGTCTTAAACAAAATATATAATAGTCTGAATAAATTATACAGGTTTAGGTCAGGCTCTGACAGGTAAAGTTCATAAGTTTTACTTGCAAAATGAATGTGATGTCGTGTGTGGTGTGTCTAGTCAATGTTTCTGTGCTCTGCCCTTAATTTAACATCAGGGGGCCAATAGAGACACGTCTGTCTCTTTAAAGGATATCACACTCATGTATGATGAATAATTCAGACATAATAATTCCTCTGAGGTTGCTGTGAGGTGGGACCAGTGTCTCTGCTTCTCTGGCAGTAGGACAGGCAGAAAGCTCATGCATAAAAGATGAAAGGTTTGATAGCCTCCGTTGGATTTAGCAACCATGATTGTGCACCGCAGATTTTAGAGTCAGAGCCTGGCTTAGCTGCTCGCAGCCTGTGAACTACCCTCAGCCTCTCGGGCCCTACTGCATGGGGCTCCCTTAGCAATATCTGTGCCACTTGCAACACAGCTCTTCAACCCGCAGTCACAAGTGGAGAGGTTATAAATAGCAACCACATAGATGCAGAAAAGACTTAGACCTCACCAAAACCCCTCAGTTTCCAGATAGATCTTACTTGATGGAGAAGTAGTGCCAAAAATTAAAATATTTTAACTGTATTCTACCATGCGGCTCATGTATCTATGGTTATCAAGATTTTCCAAATATGTCATCATCCATTTCTCTTTCTTAAACGGCCTACTGTGTAATTACAGCATATCTTAGGTAATTAGGTACTAAATCTATCTAATTAATGTGCCTTTTCCCTCTCTATTTTGTTTCCTGCAGTTTAGTTCCTTCTGGGAGAGAACAGACAGATCTGCTTGAGTGGAGCCAAACCTTCTGACGACCCCATTGCCTGACAAGAGCATGATAACATTTAACTTGAGAGCATCAAAGATTGGCGTATTTCGACTTTCTAAAAGAGGACCAGCATGCACAGCGCTGATATCCTTAGGAAAAAAAGGAACCTGCTGAGATTATTGACTTGTCTTGTTAACCCTCTAACATTCTAGGTAACACAGCACCTGCGAGTCTTACGATAATATAAGGGCAAAAATTTGTGGTTCAGGCATTTGTGCATTGATTTTGTGCCAGTACACCACTGGACAAAAAATATCAGAACATCAATAATATCCTCAATTTCATCTTCTCAGCAGGAATGATGGATTAAGTCACAACTTATTCAAAAATAGGCCAGCAAGTGTATATATTGATTGAAAACTCTAACTCAGTTTTGACAAGGACACACATCAGTAGAACTCCTCAAGTGAGTAAAACACCTCTCAGTCTAACAAAAGAAAAAAATGCTGATATCATAAAAATTCCCTAGAGCAATCTAAACATGTAAGGCATTATAAGGGGTTAATATCAAAAAGGTTAAATAAAAAGCTGTTTCAATTCTTCAATCCAGCCAATTTCATTGAAGCCAATGAAAAGAAAGTGCTTTGTATCAAATCATAATTTTCTAGAAAGCACCTTAAAATCTTTCTGCTTACTGCACATTCATGTGGGATAAGCACAACCCTACTGATGGCCTTGCAAATATAATAAGGGATACACAAATGATGGAAGGATGGACATTCATTTTTAATAATACGACAGATGTTGTTAATTTCTGGTATAAAGCATAATATCTATATCAGCCTACCAATGCTAAATATCACCTTGTTTTCTGAGTTTTTATCCAAATGTGTTAATAAAATCTTTTTTGTGACTCCAACTATTCCAAGGATGCTCAGAATTTCTCTTTCAGCTTGTCCTATGCAACAAAAAGATAAAATAGTGTTCTTATAAGAGTATCTTTAAAGTTTGCTAATTTAATTAGAATATTTAACACTTTTAGTCTTTCTTTGACTGGTTAATAAAATGTCCAACTTGAGGAAGCCCTAAAGTCTTAGAGGTTAGCTTATTGGTTATGTAAAAAAATGTAAAAACCTTTTTTCAATATTTTTGAGAAAAAGTTTTTGGGGGGTGAAGTGTGCAGGTTGGAAGATCTGGTCAGATATTGCGAAAGGTAGAAAACAAATACCTTATTAATCAACTCTGTCATGTTTTTATTCTTCTAAAATAAACTGAAATTTAAAACTGTGTAAATATTAACTTCTAAAAGGACAGATCCTGGAATAAATGTTATGCCATTACAATTAACCATCTATATCTTGCTACAAATATTCACATAAAATATGCACATATTCATGCAATAGTTAGATCTGAATAAAAAAATCTAAACAAATCCTTGGACTTCCAAAAAAAGATAACTCTTGCTTAACAACATATTTTTCTTCTTCCTATCTGAACGACTCTTGAGCCTGCCAACCTCACCCCCTAATACCCCCAAAGGTTTTGAAACATAAACACTTAAAATTAATCTTATAGAGCCAATACACTATTCTCTAAGACCCAAAGGCTTCCACAGGTCAAGCATTCTATCAATCACTGCCCCTCAATTTACACCTTTTAAACCTTATTTGGTTTTTGTTAGGTGACAATCGAAGACCATTGCATTTGATATTAAAGACAAACACAAACTATTACTTACGCATCTCTTCGCCTCTCTGCCTACTCATATACATATCTTTCGCTCTCTCCTCTTGCTCATATATTTTGGTTACGTTTAACTTCTAATCTCTTAAACATATCCGCAGAAAGATGGACAAAACTATTTTTTTCAAGGGTTCTCAAGCTGGCCTACTCTTAAATATTTTATGTAATTTTAATCACACCACAGAGAACGACCAGTCTACATCAGCACAAAATGCCTCCTTCACCACATGGACGTCAACAAGCTTCTACAGATGATGGCTGTCATGGAAATAAAATAACCAACTGGAAGTAAATGTAGAGGTAGATGCTGGTTATGGAAGTCTCAACCCTGCCGGTGACTCAAAACAATTAAATAACCACACCAGCACTTTAAACAGCAACAAGTTGGAGGAACAACTAACTAAAAAAACTGAGAAACAAGCCACAGATTCTAATGACAATAACCACACTGGTAGCTGGTTAACTCTTGGACAAAAGCCAAAAAACAAACAATCCAACCTAGAACCTAAAAGACACCTGACAGGGTGAGTGCCACATTTAGGTGATAAAACCTGGCCAAGACTTTAGAGAAACATGTCTTATACTCCAGGTATCAACAGGTTTAAAAAGCCTTTTGTAACCAAAATAAAGGATAAGGAAGGACCAACTAAGATTATTGAGAATATTGGGATTCTAAGGTTTGCTGTCTTACAGGATGATCTTGAAAAGAACAACTTGTTTCCAGACAGAAATAGGTATGGCAACATTCAACCAAATAACCTCATAACAAACCAGCTGTTAAGCCAAGAACATTAATAGTAACTGATGATCCTGTGAATGAGATTAAATGCCTCTACAACAAGAAAAACAGGCTACTTTGTTTTGACCTACTACACAAATTCCACCTAAAAATACCTGGTTGTAATCTGATTAAATGTGACAAGGTTATTTTAAAAAAGGCACTTGTACATATTCTTTAAACCCTTGTTTTTATTCTAAACAGTAACTACAGCCTACAATGGAAAGATAAATTTGTCCCTGAAAGTAAAACATGCAGTTTATTCACCAAACTTATGGACTGAAAGAGGCTATTTCTAAGTCACATTGCACAGATTGTGCAAAGTAATTATTTGGCACCATGATTGTAAACCGTAATACCTTAATCTAAGCTGTTATATAAGCAGTAGTTGTGATGGCATAATCCTTTAGACCTAACCACCCCTACATACACACATTATGTCACGCTATCCAATTGGGGACTTTTCATTGACTTAGATTCATATTGCATTCATATCTCTAATCTAAACTCAAATTTAAGTTAAACCAAATTCACATTTTAGTCCTTACCTACCCCCCACTCCAAAAAGAGATCTTCTCCTCATCGGGACCAGTCATTGGTGCCCACAAGTACCAGCAAGTTCCCAAAATGTAGTATATTTCTGGAAAATTGACACCACCAGGTAAGAGTAAATGGATATTATGTCTTTCTATCTTGTATTGACTTCCGATCATTTTTTATTCATTTATCCCAGTTGGAAATACACGATTCCTGATAGCTCTAGAATGATAATAAATGACAATTTACTTCATATGGTTAGGAAACCTGCAACCATATGCGCTGTTTACATAGACATCAATGAATTTAATCTCTGTGCTCTGTTTCTCTAACATTTAGACACCTTAGAGAACTGATGATTCCATGACACAGTTACAGTAAGTTATTAATAAAACTTTAAAAGCCATGTCCAGAATAAATGTTTTTATGCCCGAAGACCTTGTATAATTATTGTATCCTACTGGTCAACAAAATATAAATGTATCCAAATTCTGCAATAATGTAGGGTCCTGGTGCATCCTTCACTATTTGATATATTTTGTTGTGTATCTGCCACACCTTGATTGTTTTTTAACAAATACAATAAAAAAATATTGACAAAGTATCTTAACTTATACTTCAAACCATGCGAAGAGTAACATAGATCTTGCTGTTGAAAAAAAAAACATATTTTCTTAGAACCTATGCTGGTCTCAGCCTTGTTTACTCATCCATATGAGTAAATAATTTTCTGCTAATGTTTTCTCTTCTGTGATTAACTAAGTTGATTCCTGAACAACCCTTCTGCAATGAGGAAACAACAGCACAACTAATTGTTACCTATTTAAACTTTGAAAATAACTGTGACTATTGGTCTTTCTTGAAAGGTTTGCCTAAAATATCCCGAAATCAGTAAAAATATTCTTTGTTGTGTAAGATTTTTTTTTGTTGTTGTTGCTGTTTTAGCAAGTCAAGAGTCCAGTGCAGCAAAGATAAACTCAGAAAGAAGAAGGTGCCAATAATATGATATTGCCGCTAATACTTTGGGTCTAAAACGTCTGATTAGAGGTGTTCCAGGCACACCCCACTAAGGTACTGTCTTTCAGCTGGCCTGCAAGTGCCTTAGGCTTATCCCAGTAGAGAGGGAGGAGGTGCCGTGGAAAAAGGAAACACGACCTGGTCCTGGATAAGTGACAGGTGACAAGTGCAGTACCCATAGAAGAACTTCTGCTGACTTACTACTGGCTGGACATTTTCAAAACATAATTTTATTGGGGTTTTTTTGCCACAAGATACACATAAATACAGTAACTAAAGATTTTGTGCAAGTTTGATCAAAAAAAAAAATATCAAAAACTGTATCAGTTTCTATCTGCAAGTGAAGTTAACCTTTTTTGGCCAACTCATAGTAGTCTATAAAAAAAACTAAAACAGAAGATGAATGTGTTGCATAGCTGAACTCTTTCTAATGTTAGCTCTCTAATTAGATGCCATTAAGCTGTTGAAATGAAACATAAAAAGTCAGCTCTTTAAAGTCTTTTAACATTTTTGCACTAACTAGAAAGCATGAAGTGAAAAAGGTAGAGCCATTTATGTTACTCAGGTGGAAAACATAAAACATTTACAGGCTCACAAAAATTGCAGTGTCCAGCCTCATCATTGTCCTTTGATGATGAGATAATAATGAGCTTGGACCCGAAATGGTTCAATCCTGCATGTGATGACATAAGAAATAATGCCTATGTGCAAAACACTTGTTCTGTATTGATGTATTTTTTTGTAATTATTTAGTCAATGCAGAGAAAAGTGATACATAAGAAACTTAAAAATATCTATCCAATCTGAAATGGCAAGGGGCCCTTGAAGCCACCAGTGTCATGTAAGTGCTTTTTTTGTAGTCTAAGGCAATATTTGCAAATACATAGTTATCAGCATGTCTGGCCAGGAAATCACAAATCCCAAAACACAAAGTGCCATCAACATTTTATTGGTAAATATAGAAGATACTACCCTTTTATTAAAAAAAGATTTTTTTTGGACATACCCACAATACATGAGTATTAAAATATGGTTCAAAGTACAATTTAAGCTTTTATCAAGGCTCAACAACCTCCAACAAAGCTGACCTTCTTTTCATTACAAAAGCTTGATAAGTTGTTTTTATTTACTTTTGTTGCTTTTTTTAAATATACCAAAATAAATGTTCACATTTATTGTTGTACAAATTAAACCAGCAAGATATAGCACTTTGCTGACACTTCTAATAAATAATCTTGATCTGACTGCATCTTTTCATTTTAAGAGACAGAAAAGGGAGTGACATTACAGAAACCCTAACCCTAAGGTGTGCTTCAGCAACATGTCTTTAACCATAAAAGAGCTCACTTGATCAGGGCTTTAGGAACATGTTATTTATGTTTCAATGGGACATTAAGTTAAATAACAAGAAGAAATGTCTTAACCTTCTGAAGTCCTTCTGATGCAATAATAAACATTTTTTTGCATAGGGCAAATGTGGCTCAGATCTCTTGGAATCTTAAAGTTGTAGGTTAGATTCCAGCGCTGAATGTAGATGTATCAGTGAAGTACTTAGTTCGAAGTTGTCTACTAAGGTGTGTGCTTGTTTCTTGAATATGTGCCTGTTTGAGAGGGCTACTCTGTAAATGTATTATGGTATAAAATTCAATAAGTGGTCAGTTTGAATATAAAAGCATGACATATATTCAATCCATTACTACTGGATGTTGTAAAATAAAGTTGGTCCTTTAATCTAAGCTTAACAATGAAATATCCCCAAATTGACAATTAACTAGTTGTACATTGTGTTAATATAGTTTGTTAGTTATACTGCTAAAAAAGAAAGAACTTTGCCATAATTTGCTGCAAAAAAAATAGCTGCAAAGGAAGTAAGGATGGGAGACTGGACAAATCTATCAAAAAAAAAAATGCTGTTTTTTAATGTTGTAAAAAACACACAGAAACTGCTTCGAGCTGTGTTTTTTTCCCACAGAGCAACAGTGCAGTAGTGATCTATCTACTTAAACTTGAAAAAGAAAGAAAGAACGGATCCAAACCAGAGATGAGTTGTTTTTGTTTTTCTTTAACATCCAAACCAGAACCAGAGAGAGACAGTTTCTTTAATAGTATTTAAAAGCCCTCCGTCTGTTACGGATTTGATTTTAACACAACAGATACAAAATTAAACAAAAAAAAATTAAACAGGAAAATTCTCTCCTCCAGTGAAGTTGTGTGCTTTCCATACAAAAAAAAATAAAAAAAAAACATCTCCGCCCCAGTTTTCAGTCGGTTTGATTTTGCACATTCAGATAAACAAATGAATAACAATAACTATAATGTCTCACAACGTAGTCAGAATGACTGGAAAAGAGGAAACTATTCCCACAGGATGAAATGTTTACATTTTTGACAAACCAACAAGCGTGTTTACCTTATTGGGTTTTAGCAGTTTGCGCAGTTGGTTAACAATATTATCGGGGGTGCAGAAGACATACGTGCTCCAAAGGGGTGCTTGTCTTTGACCACAAAGTCACCTGGACAAATACAGTATTTCATCCATTGCCATTTGTTGGACTTATCAATATCAGTTGGAATTTTTTTACATTTCACCTAACCTTAAAAGGAAGATACCAAGAGTCTGAAATGTAAAATTACAGATGATACATAAGTAACATTCACTTTCTACTCACCACCGACCAGTTGAACAAAAAAATGGCCTGTTAAAACACATAGGATGGCATTGGTTTGTGAAGTGAAGGAGTCTATCCTATCTCTAGTTATCTTACTATAGGTTTAAAGACTACTGGAAGACAAATTGAACACTTTTACTTACTATTCTGTTTTCTCATAGTCATCTCCATCTATCTATACTCTGCAATTACTGCTGATGTTCACTTCATCTTTAAATACTTTTGTCTTTCTTGAACTAGAAGTTAGACATGACCCAGCTATTTTCTGTTCTTTGTTTGCCTTATAAAATGCTTTGAGGTGATTACGGTGAATTGTTAAACAAAAATATAGAATTGCACCAACTGAATTTGATGTCTACACCCATCTACATCGCAACATTTTAAAAATATGTTTAATTTAAACACTGAAGGTCCTTTACTTAAAAAAACAACTTTAAATCTTTCCATTAGTTTTACAAATCTGAAGATAATTTCTATACTTTTGTTTTAAGAGAAGAGCAGATGTTTTTTATAGGTAAAGATTCGTAGTATGATTCACTTGTGTTGTGTTTTTCCATTACTTAGTTTTATCCTTCTTTGTTTAGAGTACCCCAGCATCAGAAATTGATGCTTTAGAATGCAGAAACATGATTATTTTGTCTCTGATCTCTGCTGTTGGTAAATTGTCTGGTTTGATGTTTACATGCCACAATTAAGTTATCTTCAACAGGGACAACAAGCCAATATAGCAAAGAGTGACTTTAGTATAGGTTTTTGTTTTCAATAATGTATAAAAAACTTGAATTAATGTCAGAGTATTTTAATATTAATTAAAGACACTTTTTATCCTCATATCTCATGCTACACTTTCATACAGAGTTCTGCACAGCAGCAGCAGTCACTGACTGCTCCACTAAAGGCTGTTGATAGTAATAGTGTGCTGCTTTTTCTCACCTTCTTTTGTCTTTTTACGATGTGGTCATGATGCTGTCAGATCCAATTGCTAAACAGTTTTAATACACAGAGACACCAGCATCCACTAATACATTTTTTAAAGCTTTATTGTATGTTTTGTGCCAGCAACCTGAGTACATAGTTACAAGTCTGAGTCTGCAGTGAGACCAGCATCTAGCATTTCAACCCCTCATATACTCCCTCGATATGTATCAACTCTGAAAACTCTACTCCGCTTTAGTGTTATACAGCTCCATTTTTTTTTTTCCATGTGCCCTGTCCTGGTTGTGTGCTTGGCCTGCTCCCTGTTCGCTCAACATCAGATATACCCTCAACTTACTCTGGGCTCACTTGGCTCCATCCTTGCACCAATGACTTAACTGTATGTAGATGCAACACACCACCATCCAATCAAAGACAGGCCTTTTTCATCCAGTCAAAGTTGCACTTGCAAACACACATTCCTATGGACAAAAAAACAATTAAAAGCATCTAATCATAGTAATCAAATTACTGCACCTACAGTGGCAGAGGTTAAAATCCCAACAAATAGTATTATTAGGAAAAAAAGCACACAGGAAAAAAATTATATGATATAAATACATCCATCCATCCATTTTCTTTACACCCTTTACCACCCTAATGGGGTCGGGAGTGTTGCTGGTGCCTTTAAGATATATATATATATATATATATATATATCTTACCAGCCTTACAAGTAAGGCAGAATTTTCATTTTTTTATACCAAACAAATGCTTATGTTTAATTCGGAATAAAAATATAAATAATTTTACACTAGGTGTTGTTATTTAGACCCACTGAACATACATGAGAAGGCACAGACAGTGTTAAAGTTGAGCACATGCCAAACATGTATCAAGCATGCAGAGGTGGGAATTTTAAATGCTGCACACCAGATTTGTAACTGAGGTCAGTGGCAAGGAAAATATGGCATACTGAACAAATGTACTCTAATTATAGCCAATACATTTTTTTTACTTTAAGCATTTCTTTGTGATATAAAACAATAATTATTTTTCAAAAATGTACGAACACCAAAGTGTTTAATGAATAAAATAATATATTAGCATAATCCACCATCAGTTTGAAGTTAAGTTACATGCTCTTAGCTAAAATAAAACCAGGAGACTCAAAAGGCCCCCAAAGGACTTTATGATAAGAAGCAAAACTATAATCACCACTACTTTAAGGCAACGTTTGGGCCAAGGCTAGCTTGAATAATGAGGCTGACAATTCGGGCTGCAAAGTAGAATAAGGAAATAGGACATTCTTTATCTAAGAAAACTAACTTTGTTCAGTATAAAGTGTTTCACCAGTGTATGAAGCTCTCTTGACTAAACGCATAACATATGAACAAATGTGCAAACATCTTAGCAATTAGCTGGGCTTTTTTCAACCCTTTCAACACAGTGGAGAGTTTAAGTATTTCATTTGTTTGCATTGGTTAGACTGAACAGCAAGTTCTTTACTGTTTAAAAGGACTGCATTAGTATCACAAAGAACTACTTTGTGAATGCCTTCGTCTTATTAAAATATATTAGAGAACAAAGCGGATTATGAAGACCAGTCCACCACCTATAGTAAATGACAGGCCAGACAAGGACAGCAGAGAGTCAGAGAAAATGAAAAGATGCTTGTAGCAGTTCTCAAGAATCTGCAAAGACCCCAAATTAAGTGGAAAAGTTAACATTCCACTCAGGTTGCTATCACGGAGTTAACAAAGAGTTAACACAACAAAAATCAGTTGTGGAATGCATAAATCTGACCTTGATAGAGGAATGAAGTTATTGTTAAGCCAAAAAAGTCTCTAGCTCTACACAAGCAAAGAGAGAAAAGAGCACACATTAAGAACAAGGTAACCAAAATATATTTTCAAAACGTATTAACAAAAAAAAACATTCCCAAAATGTAGTTTTTTGATCTACATGCAGTTTGCTTCGTATAATAAAGCCTGACACAAAACATTGCCAAACACACCATTTCCACATTGAAACATAGTCATGATATCCTGTTGTGAGATATGTGTAAGCAGGTTATTATTAATTGGCTAACAGATGGAGTTACCACAGGGCAATCCTGTGAGAAACCTTTTCAGACTGCAGAAAACACGAGACTGGGGTGGTGCTTAACCTTTAAGGTGGAATCTACAGCAAAATTTAAATTGTTTAAGATGCAATCCATCACTATGACTCAGATTGAGCTATTTACAGGCATCATAACCTGGTATTTTACACATGTAGTCCTTTAAGATGGTCTTTAAATTCATGCTCAATCCTTTTAGATGAAAATAATGCAATGAAATGGTTTTTTTTGTTGTTTTTTTTTTTTCAACAAGGGTTACTCTGACCTTCCAGACTGACTTACGTGGGTTGTAAATCAGTCTGGTAAGCCTCAATTCTCACAAGTCTCAAACAGACCGGACCAATCATAATGCGGGAGACGTACCCATAAGGTAATAGCACTTTTCTGCATAGATGTCAAGTCTCCCATTTAGGCCAGCACACTACCATATTTAACCTCTCTTTCCAGTCATCCTCCCATATTATCAGTTTCCCCTAAATTTCCCAAAATATTATATAAATATTATATAAATAAAAACACGAACTGCTTCTCCAAAAATAACTGTTGCTAGCATCGCAAATCAAAATCTGATGACCTCATTGTAGTTTGCAATTGGTTGACAAGTGTTTATTTTAGATTTCTTGTGCACATCCTCACATAACAGTCAAGATCGCAGGTACAACAGGAGCTATGCTTAATTAATGCTGTTTATTATGTCCCAAAAGAGCTGTTATATTGTTGAAATTTCAACAGCTGGCTGCTTTAATAGCTTTTCTTTTTTTTTATTATGCTTTTCTGGCACATCCCTTGTTATCAGGTTCTAGCCTGTTTCCATGACCTGCGAGTCTCGCTTTTGAAATTCCTCTCTACCTGCTACTTTCTAGACTAGTATCCTGTTTACATGACATAGATTATTCTGGCTGGCCAGGTTACACAAGAGTATAATGAGAATTTGACTTGTGTGTATGCATGCCTGGCACTCTGCATTTATTAAATTGCTATTTAGCATCATCAACATTAGCAGTTTCCCATGGTTCATGTACCACTGCTTCCCAGTCTTACATAATAGATAAAAAATTACACAAGCAGAAACACTTACGTCCACCTGCAAGTGAGTCCATGATTATTGGGATCATGATGAAAGTAAGTCAGGTTAATGTTAGTGCCCTTCCATGAATGATGTAAAGGACCAAAACCACTCTCAGTGGAGGGCGCACCCTTGTGGGCTTTTCTGGTTTGGAGAAAGAGCCCACATGACAAAACCAAGCCATACAGATTCTCAGGCAAATTTTACCTCAGGCCTAAGACCAACACACGTTTTAACATAAAAAAGTCAGATTTCTGGGTGATTATACCTTTATAGAGTGGTGTAAAATTCCCCCATCTAGATGTTTAAATCTGGTAAACACCCTAAATTAACAGAGGCACTAATTGCAGTAAAAATGTTTCTAAACACTATGGAGTTGGGGGGGGGCACACAAATACCACACCTTTCAAATTTATATAATTACAAATATTCTCAACCTTTGCATGAAAAACTAATGAAATACAACAAAGATTACATTTTTGGTAAGACAGTAACATTTCAAAATAGTTTTATAGCATGCTTAATCATTCTGATATTTAAAAGAATTGAACTGTCACTGGTTTGAAAATATGTTCAAGAAACATTTGCTTGTGTAACTTAGCAGAGTAATTTGGGTTACAAAGCCAATACAGAAGCAGAGGATGTACTAAAACTGATGTATTAAGTAGGTCACAACACAAGCAAGTCCAGTATTCCCAAGTGGACTAGCCTGCTATTTCCCTCGCTATGTAGCTGCTGCACAAAGTCTTGGATTCTGGAAACTGTCAGGATGCTAGAGGAGCTAGAGGAGTCTGAATGTGGCTATAAAGGGGGGCTGTGTGTGTCAGCTAAGTGAGGGCAGTGGTGTTTCCCTTATGGCCTTGAGTCCTGAATCTTGGACAGTTTTACATCAGCAAAGCTGGCCAAGGAGCCCAGTCTTCATTCATGTAGAGCCAGTAGCGTATTGAGCCAAGAACTCGAGAAAATAAAACCAGTGCTCACAAACACACGCACAAAGCCTCTGAAGTGTGGCTCTGTGAAGTACTCATTGTTAATATTGTCTCTACCTACAGTAGGCAGATATCATATCACGACAGGTTTGGAGGCAAGGGAGCAAAGACTAAATAAAACTAAAAAGACAAAGTCTGATTGCCTAGTTTTGGCAAACTTTGCCACTTTAAAGGAATTTAAATTGAGTGGGTAAATTAGATGCAATTCTAAATTTGCAGGTGATAATCACAAGGGATCCTTAATATATTTTGTTGTAATATACATCCATTTCTAAATTTTGCTTTTTTCTCAACAAAACAGTTTCCATTTTATTAAACAAAGCATTTTAAAGAAAAATAATTTACAAAAGCCTGTTTTTATCATTTAACAGGAACTGATTAATGCCTTTCAGTAAAATCAGATCATTATATTAAACGTGTCGTGTGATCTCATAACAACTGACGGTGTTATTTATTAAAAAAACTGGTATTGATCAAAATTGCTAAGTCTGCCTTGTTAATATATAAAAAGGCAGACACTATATATATATATATATATATTTATACATATATATA
>JAUZNJ010029747.1:0-15231 GCA_034780135.1 Jordanella pulchra
TTGTTATTTATAAGTCTAATTTTCCAAGCTGACCAAAGCAAACAGCTCTGGTTACATTCCAGTGAGTGTTTATATTTGAGAAAGGATAGAAAAGGGTTGCTTCCATGGAAAGAAAAGGGTTTTTGGCCATTTTGCCACCCTTTGCTGAAGATGACTTGTTTGTGGCAGCCTGATATTCTTTTGCTGGTAAGTGTTAGTATGATAAGCTCAGTTGTTATTCATGACTATTGGCCAGTGGCTATAAGAATACTTTTTCTTTAAAAGCCCTTTTCAGAGCAAGCGGGGACATTTTAAAAATTAAACCAAACAACGAAACAAAACAACAACAAAATACAACAAAAATACATAAAAACAACATGGATTAAAAGCTCCATTGAATAGGCAGTTGCAGAGATTAGGCACTATTGAACAGATAACTAAACAGGTTTGGAGTTTAGACCCCAACAAAAAAGATGATGCTGAGACAGGTAGGAGAAATGGTGAAGTGAATGGAGGACAGAAATCTAAAGATGCAAGGGGGAATAGAGATGTGAAGAAAACCTGAAAGGTGTTTGTTTGTGTGTTTGTTTGGGGGCTCTTCATTGCATCCTTTTTTGTATCACAGGAAAACAAAAGGTCACTAAAAGCTTCCTTGAGACTGACAATTTAAACAATTTAAGATCTCTACCTTTACTTATTTTTGTTTTGTTGTCTTGTGCGGCTGCAAAGCCCTTCATAAGTAATGATCTTATAGTGATTTACTGCATTTATCACAAGACTGATAAACCTATTTGACTCCTTTTGCAACTGAAAGTTAACTAACAATAGTGCAATCTTATGCAAATATTGTGCATTCTGTTTTGTATACCAGGACAGAAATCCAGACACTTGTTACTAAATGAAAATACAGATAAGGCAAACTCTCCTTCCTCAGTCTGATTTTATTTCCTTTCACGTCTAGTTTCAATAAGTCTTTACCAAACCTGTTGTTTGCCTCATCCTGCCCTCTAAGAAAGGTTGATGCTCTGGCTCTTCTACAATCAGTTTGAATGTTGCAGTCTATCCCTCCCACTGTTTTTGTTGCATATCCGTAAACTAAATATCTCTTGCCTTTTCAGACTCTATGAGGGGAAGGAGCAGGCTGAGTTTGAGGACTCGCTGAGGAGGCTTTTTGAGTCCATCAACAACTTGATGAGGACAGACTACACCACCACCCTTCTGCTAAGGGTAATAACATGTCCTTGCTTCCTTGCTGCCTGGTTCACTTCTGCTACATTCCCTCTCTTTCTTTTTGTCATCTTATCCTAATTTTTTATCTTTTGGTTGGTTCCGATTCTGAAATCAGGTCTTTGCTATTTAAAGTCTGTCTCCAATTATGACAACTTATATCAAGATATTGAAACAGATCTAGGGACAAAAAGGTAACAAGCTATCAGTGTAGCGGAGAAATGAGATAGATCGGTTGTTATGAGTGAGAAGAATCCGTTTGATGGCAAAGTCACCTTGCACGCGGGTTGAAACCAGTAATTTAAAAGTGTTTTGGTGTGTGTATGTCATCAGGTTGCTGCTCTGAAGTACCTGCCGACAGTGCTGCATGATGTCGAGAAAATATTTGATGCTAAACTCCTCAGGTAAGCTCACTGCTAAAATAAACGAAAACTTTAAAGTGTCATTCAGGTGTGTAGATAGATGGGATATGTGGGAGCTCCCTTTCTCTTAGTTTTGTTTACTGACCTCTGTTCACCTCATTTTCCCACATGAATCTCAGCGCATAAACCTTATGGTTTTTCAACGGAAGATATAAATCTTAAAATGATGCAGAAACAAGGACAAACGCTCCCGGTTGCTGTGCTGCTCTTTCTGGTGCCCTTTGCAACTTAACTCCTTTTGTTTTTCTGTCTCTTAAAGAGTCAGACAACTTAGAATGACCCACTTAACCTCTCATTGAACCAAAATCTAACATGCATTGTGCTTTTTATCCACAAAATGGCATGTTTGCCCATTTCCCTTTACTTCCTATACTCTTTTCAACTTCATACTTAGTAAAAATTTATTTTTATCCTGTTGCAGTCCGACAACCAATAGATCCATTTTCTTTGTAGGACCCTTTTACTTTAGAGAAATAAGACTTTAAATGATGCTTTCTTGACTGTCTGAGTTCCTTTTTTTGAGGTGTTTTGGCCATATAATTTCTCATTTCACCTTTCTCTGACCCACGTTTATCCTTTTATGGGTTTTACGTTATCTGCAGCCAACTGTTTATCTCTTATACTTTCAATGTTTTTTTTGTTGTTGCTTTTTTTTACCACCTAACTCAAAGCCACACGCAACAGTCCAAAGGTTCTGTGGTGTAACGTTCGAAGTCAGGACATGCATCCTCTTATTTAGTTTCCAACCATACATTTTTCCTTTTCCTCCTATGAACAAATTCTTTCACCTTTTTTTTTTTTTGTTTTAAAATCTTCCTTACGCTCTCATACACAAACCTATCAGAACCATCTGAACCTAAAAGTAATGTCCCCGCTGCATTTCTGATAAGATTTGCCCCAAGCATTTTCCACAAGCAAACTGGTTGAATTACAATCACAGTGCAGGAGGTGAACATCAAAGCTTTCTTTTATCCTCTCCAGTTCCTACACATTGTAAACTTAGGTGCAGTCTGATCCACTGAGTGCTGCTTGCAAATATTTTTTCTTCTCTGCATGTTTTTTATTTTCATTTGCTTCCCATTACAGATTTTAATTAGATTCAGCTCAGATTATTAGTGGGTCTGATAGGTCTCCTATGGCCCTCAGTGCCTTGGCTTCTTGTCAGCACACATACATCAAACAACACACAAAACTTTCTGTTATTTTTTTGTTTGTTTTCAGAGCAGATGGTTTGTGTTTTATTATTTCATACTGTTAATGAGAATTATACTATCCCTGGTGGCATAAGATGAGAAGTACAGTGAAAAATGTAGACAGAGAGAGAGAAAACCATGACAGAAGGGTTGCTGTGTTCTTCTAAGTGGCATAAGAACTACCGACCAGGCCGTTTAATTATTGAGAAATCTAATTAGAGGTGTTGGCTTCATTAAAGAGTGTGTATGCTCTGGCTCATTTGTTTTCATGCGGCAAACACTGCTCTCCTTATGTCCCTGGTTCATGTTTTCTCCTTTATACAAGTGTAGCTTTAAGTGGCTGCATATTTTCTAACCTTTAAGGTGAGATGATTAAAGCTAGAAATGCTAACAAGGTGCTTAAAATGCTGATCCTCACTTTGAGTGTCTACAAAGGCTCGCCACAGACAATTCAGACAAATTTAAACATGTTCCTTAATGGAATGTCTTCACAAATATTAATTGTTTCTCCTTACTATTTCCAGCAAAACAAACCCATTGCTTTTCCCAGCTGTGCTGTAATTTCCCCCTCTTCAATTGCTTTTTTTTCCCTCAGCAAGCTGCTCCATGACTTTTACTCTTGCATCCCACCGGAGAAGCTCCAGAAACAGAAGGTTGCCTCTATGACGGAAATCGTCAGCAGCAAGCTCTTCCAGAGACAAGGTGTGTCTTATTGTTTTGGCTCTGTTTTCCAGGTTTTTGTCCAGGCGTTCAGGTAATAATCAAGCTCAGGCCTAATTCTGTGTAGAGAACCAGTCACAAGTGGCTGCTTCATGTCCTGGAAACATTAACTGAATCTGTGTTAAAACCACAGGAGTCTGTTTGAGCACTTTTATGATAGAATAAATTCAAAGAAAAGTCTGTTAAATGGCATCAATGTTTCCAAAAAAAATGCCCCCCCTTGGAAATACTGAAAGTTTAATTTTCCATTTAATTTAGGGTCCCCTGAGTCAAGCAATTTTAATTAAAGAAAAAGCCATATAGGCTGTATTTGGTTGTTGCCAATATGGTAGATTATGGTCAAATAAATCAACACACATCCCTCACCATAGATTGATGGATTTCATGCTGTTTAGAAACTTGAAATTGGGATAAGTGTTTTTCTTCAGTGGTGTTTTGCACTTTCTTTTTAACACTTTTGGAAAAAGCAGGAGTGTTTTATTTTTTTCCTCACATTCAGTATTGTATATTTGCTTATCTTATTAGATATGGACTTATATGGACTTAAATAATTTTAAATCATCTAAAACTTTGTAGACAGCAGATACATTTATTTATAATTAATTAGAGTCGAACAAATCAACTACCCATTAAAAATATATTACATTTTTGAATACATAAATAAATATTTTTTTCCCATTCACTGAATGCATCAATACTTTTATAGCCGTTATAAGCTATAAATGATCTAACTGATGGCACTTTGATGCACTTTTTTAATTAAAAAATAAATCCAAGACCAGTGAAGAATGTCTGCTTTAATACATAAATGGAGATTCAAAACTACTGCCTAATATAAAATACCTCCAGCATATATTTTCAGTCCATTGCAACCTGAAGCTTATTTGCTATTTAGTCTTGAAAAGAAAAATATAACTGACTGCATTTATATTCAACTACAGGGAATCTGAACTGTCTTCTTCAGTGGATAACTGATTAGACCAAGAATTGTAAATATATATGGAACTTTTCCCTCTTTCAAATTGTTCTTATTGAAACTTCATCCGCATCAAAATTAATCCCATAAGAAATGATCAATGTATTCTACAAATCAATACATCTTGTTTTAATTCACTTTTATAGGGTCAGATTATCTCCATCTGCAGTAACAGTTTAATTAACCTATTTGCTCAAACTGCTCTTCCCTGTGATCCATTGTTACATCTGGAATATAGATTGTTGTAAGGTTTACTCACAATCATATCACAATCAGAACAATGGGCCAAGTTAGATACCATCTTATTACAATCAGCCAAAGTGGCACTATCAATGTAGACCTTCTGCTGATGGTAAATATCATTTGAAGTCACTGTGTCTGTGTTTAACCTGCTTGGAGGTTAAAAATAACACAACAAGAGCAGATATTTGCAAATCATTCATTTTTAGCTTGAGTACTTTGTCTGGACTCTTAAATTGTGGGGATTTCAAATACAGCTGTTGGTTATGATTAAATATTTTATTAAAATTGTTTTCCTGCTGGTCATCCATTTATTGTAAAACTCTAGGGGAGAATTAGTTTTGTTTTTTGTTTATTTTTTTTAACAGAGAAGTTTAACATTTCTAAACTTGTCTAGTTTTTGATCACGACTGCTTTATTTTTCAAGTATTTCCAAAAAATGAATTTCACTGACGCCAAACCCTTTTAAAGCCTGTTGTGCATCAGTGATTGCTCCCTATCCTTCGCAGCCTCTTTTAAAGCTTGTTATAGCCGTTTAATTTTCCTGTACTGGGCTGATAAATGGCTGTTTGTCCAAATGGGTTCCAAATAATGATGGATTAGATACATATAGTGTTGTGCTGCATTGTAGACAATAATAAGGACATTAATCTGACTTCTGATGTAACACAACCAATATAGTTTAAAACGGAAGCAGGTCTGGGCACGATGGACTCTCAGAAGACCAGATGCTTTTAGCGTATATGCATCTCAGTTTAGACAGCTGTGGTTGTGAAGTAAGCACTTCTTTGAGGTTTTTTTATTTATTTTTTTTGCCAGACAGTTACTGCAATCCAAGTTTGTAGCTCAAAAAACATGGGTCCTGGATATGGTTCTTTGCTGTTGCTCATGACTCAGATTATTGATTCCCCAGGGGTACATCCTTCTGGCTTGCTGTCAAAATACTCTGAGTCATGCTCTGTCACTAGGAACAGATGGAGAAAAAAATGTGGATCAAGGATATAGAGATAAGAAAAATCATTATCTGCACTAAATTGTGCATGAAGGTATAGAAATGCAAGTCAATCTCGGTTAACAGATCTTAAAGTATCTGTTATTACAGTATCTGTTCAGATGCTGAAATGCCTAAGATGGGTCATATATAATCTGAGGGGTGGTCATCAAAGAGTGAAAGGAAATATAGAGTGGTGACTGAAGTAAGGATTCAGTGAAGAGGTTAGAAAAGGTGAAGTATGTGTGTTTTAAATTAATCAGACTGTTAGCCATAGAGAGTCAGTGATGGTTGCTAAAGGTGGACCAGGGACAGAAATGAAAAAATAAAAGCATGTGTTCCTCTTTGCTAATGCATACATCATTTAATCAGATTTGTAGTAAAATCAAGTTTTTTCCTCTTTGTTTGACATTAAATCACAATAACTGATTCCTGTTTTAGATTATTTAGAATTGCTCAGGTTATTTATATTTGTAAATACCGGAATAATGAGCAAGATACACGTGTTACTTTCTTAAAACTTATAAGTGTTCTGTTTTCCAAGCTTGAAATAGGCAGTCTTCAAAATCCGTCGTATATAGGAACACCACCTTGAACATGTTAAGACGGCTCAAACACACCTTTTTTTGTGTGTGGCTTCATAGAAAAGTCTAAATATATCCGAGTTGAAATGTGAACCTTTTACAGTCTGATTTTTCTTTGGTTGCAATTTCCAAATACCTGTAGGTACCACATTAATCTGTTCCAACACCCATAAAAGCCAAAATAATCTCTTGCAATAATGGGGTTCAGGATGGAAAGAGGTTGGGTGTCTCACATCTGAATGTAACAGCCATCATAAGAACAAAGGCTAAACACCTTGTGAAGCTGCTGACTGAACCTGATAAGAGTCATTTTCCGGAGTAAAATGATTCCAGTGCCATCATGGATGTAAAGAAAAGAGACAGAAATGAAAAAGACAATCCCCAAAGGCAGTGTAACATGACAAATTTTGATTTACAAATGCACCCAGGGACAAAGAGCCTATTTTTGGAGAACTATCTCATTGTCTGATGAAACTAAAATTGGACTGTTAACTTTACATGCCATCCTTACTTGCAGATCTGAAATCAAAATGTTATTTTTGAAGCACAGTGGTGGCAGCATAATTCTTTAAGGGGGTCAAGCTGTACTTGAGGTTATTGCATTTCGCAACAAAGGGGGCATCAGGAAATAATATTTTGTGGAAATATACATTTTTTTTTGTTATTGGGCAATGCCTTCCATTTTATAATAGGGACAATATACCTACAGTTAAGAAGTTGTGTGGAAGCAAGATGACCTACAAAAGTGATCCAGCTACCACAGTTCTGTCTGGAGAAATGGGCCAAAAAAAAAAACAAGCTGTTGATAACTTCAGCAAAGGACCAAGTTGGACAATTAAAAGTAAAAAAAAAGGAAATACCTAAGTAATTTCTCACATATTTATCTATATTATAAAACAGAAATAAATAAAGTTAATTCTAAATGACTCAGAGGCAAAATCTTTTTCTTCTCTTTTTTGTAGTGTGTTATGTATGTTTTCAACTGCGCATTTTTCTAATAAACAATACATTCTGACTACTCCATGAGTTGAAATCAAGTGATTTTGAATTAGGATTAATTTTTTTGTTAAGGAATATCATCATATTTTATTTTAAAAAATGTATATTTGAAATTACTGTCTGGTTGTAGTTTGTATCACATTATTTATGCACAGTGCTCCAATTTTCTTTCTTTTTCTTATCGGCTGGTTTCATTTTAATTCCTGCTTTCCCAAATGAGCTTGACACTAAGTCTAATTGAGATGTATTTTAGTGTTGGGATGCTAATAAGTGGGCTTGTACAGTTGGGGACTCTTCATTCAGCAGGCAGAATATATGCAACACAGTTAAATTACAAATTTATAATAGCTAATGGCCTGGTGTCCTATCACTGCACAGTAATAAATATTTAATATTCTCCACCTGTCTGTCCAAATAGACCTGCCAAGCTCACTCTTCAGGGAAAAATACCAAATCCACTGACTCCCTTCAGTGCTGCAGAAGGAGGTGGTTTGTTAAACAGGGGACAGTTGCTTTTTCAGACTTGACTCAGCAGAACAAGTTTGTTTTCCTTCATTCCTGCACTATAATGGCAGGTGTTTTTTTTTTTTGTAAATGTTGTACCAGGCACACTTTGAGCAGCATCTAATAGCTAAAACAAACTTATTTTGTGATAAATAAAATACATAAAGTATAAAATTAACACGATTTGCTTTTACTTAATGACAGTTTTTATTTGAATATGGATCAATGTCATTTTCCCCCTTAGTTCTTGTTTTATATATTGGTATCTGTGTGTCTATCTGTCATAAATTGCATCTACCCACTGACTTTGTGATGACCGTTTTCATCCAGGGACAGTATTTGTAGAGATTTAGACTTTTTACCCCACACTCACTCAGAAATGGTCATTGGACTTATTCAACATACGCTTCAGGGATTAAAAGTCTTGGCAAGCACACAGTGTATCTCCACACAACCACAAACATGCTCAATGTGTACATGCTCATGCCAGTCCACATGCGCTGACAGACATGTGCATCCTGTCATGAGGGTTAATCTGGCTTTGAGACCAAATTAAATTCACAAGGCGCATTACGGCTCAATTTGGGCAAATTATGATTTCATCAGGCAATCACTGTGACAGATTGAGATCAACAAATCTGATGAAGGGGAAAAAAAGACTAAGATATCAAGGAGGGCATGAATTAAATGCAAAGATGAGTCAGTTGTTTTATTGCCTTCCCATTAAACAAAGTTAGTATAGTTCAGTCTTTGCAGTTATTGGTTATACTGCGACAAGAGATGCTCTTTGACCACTTCCTGTTTGAATTTTCCCTTAAATGATTATTTACATAAAAATAACCATGAGACATTTTTCCTCATTTCACCTCCAGTATAGTTAATTAGAACTGTATGTGTAACAAAAACTAAAAAACTAAGTATTAGGATTTAAGAAGTAATTAAGGGGCTCATGGATTCTCTGGAGTCACTGCAGAGAATCCACTGCTCACAGGAGAGAATCTTTCAACAAGACAACTTTTATTCATACACTTCCAAAATATGGCGTTAACTGAATGCAAAAGATTTTTGACTGCAGTACAGGTCCTTCTTCCAGGTTCTTGCTGAAAACAATGTTTGGTCTTTGTATTTTATTAATTCAAATTAAAGACAGCAGACCCATTACTTGAATTGCTTTTGTTTTACTGCCACACATCACAAAACGTCGTTGACACAAGTATGTGTATTTGCCCTGATTTAATTACTTAGCAGATGCATACAAGTGCTTGATGGATATGGGGGAATGATGTCCTGTAAAGTTATTATTTTCAGGATTTAATCAGGGCTGAGTGTTCACAGTTGTGCCTACTTTGTCAACCAATCAGTAATATTGATATGCAACTGTAGGCTACGCTTTACCTCTCACCCAAAAGCTCAGTGACAAAAAATACACTTTCAACTTTGTGTGATTTGCCTAAAAAAACATACTCACTTGTACTGATTCTGATCAGAATGCAATAAAGGTAAGCTATGCTAAATGTAAGGGTTGAGTTTGTATCTTAGTTAATTCTTTGCATACACATCAAGAGTCTTGTAAATACTGTGATGCATGAATAGTCCTTGCAATATCAAGGTGGCAGCTTGAGCTGTAATTTCAATTCTGTCTCCTGAGCTGCAGCAGTCCGTGTGTAGGCATAGGAATATGTAACAGGTTGCTTGTTTGTCAAAAAGTTTCCTCTACATCATTCTGCACTTATAAGTTTGCAATGCGGCTACATAAATTAGACCGTAATCAAATCACTATCACTGCAATCTGTCACCAATTGTGTGTATTGTGTTTTTCTATTAATGAGATGACTTGTAGTTCTGATTCCCTTCTCTCCAATTTCCTCTCAATGCTTTTTTTTTGTGGTAAACAATCTCACAAACAAGATCACATTAGCATTTTTTGTATCTAGCGGGGTTTTGGTCGTGCTTTTCTGTAACACATCTATCAAGAATAATGACCAAAGCTGCAGAGAGTAACTGTACAAATGTAAATGAAGCCATAGCAGTGACATGTGTTTGTAAAAATCTATGCTGAGGTTTGACAGCAGATGAGCCATCTGCTGCCTGTAGTTTTGAAATGTTGCTCAGGCTGACCCAAAATAGCGGCACTTATTGTGGGGCTTTGGCTTGATGGGCTTAGAAGGTTAATGAGAGTGGAAGAGGTAGTGGCTGTCATTCAGTCTCTGTAGAGACCACAGTTTGGGAGGATGTGATCAGACAAAACGAGGGATGGATGGGACTAATGGAGTAAAGTGAAGGGAGTTTAATCATTTTGGGAAATGCCTCTGCCTTACACCTTCCGTCCGGCTCATTTATATTCCCGTTGCCAGTGCCTGTGAGGCGATTTCAGTGGAAACTGAATGCAGACAAGGACGGGAGAGGGACATGATGGGGGGACACACACTTAGCTATAATTCATTTGAATTTAAGGGCCCTGTTTTGTTCCATCTCTCTTTTAGATCAAATTTCCAACTTATAGAAATATATTAGGTCTGGGAATATTAAAATCTGAACAAACTCCTAACAGATGCTGTCACAACAACGACAACAATAGTTTCATTTGACAAACTGGATATACTTCACTGATTTATCATGAGCAGAGATTTAGGGCGTGAGCATAAGTGCCTGCCCTGTTATTCAATCAGAACACACACAAAGCTGGATTTCAGAAGAAAGATCAGATACAGGCTTAGCTAGAGCCAGCAGCTTTGTGACATAATGCTTTCTGGTTGTGAAATAAATCAACTTTATCAGCAGATGCACTGACTTGCTTCATCCATTGAATTCATTTACTTTAGGTCTGCATGGGTTAAATTGATTAAACTGTTCTAAGAACTTATGATAAAAACACGGTAATTCATATCTAATAGTTGCTGTTTAACTAGAAAAAATGGAGAGTGGAGCTTGGATTTTGCAAAAAATAAAAAATAAATGGAAGTCCTCATTCTGGATATATTTTAACATTTTGTCATTGTACAACCTTAAGTTTATGCATTTTTTGGGATAGAGAAACCCGGAATAATTTTATTCAATTTCTTGCAGTTTATTTCTATATAGCACCAATTCAAAACACATGTTATCTCCAGGCATTTCAATAAGACAGTCAGATTGGTTTCAAGTTTTCTATCTAACGAAACGCAGCTGATTGCATCAAATCATTGACTTTGCAAGCTATGCTTCTCCTGGGTGAGCCTGTGGCAACAGTAGACAGCAGCAACAGGGGAGTGGAAAAACTCCCTTTTAACATGAAGAAACCTCCAGCAGAATCAGGCTCCGTGTGAGCGACCTTCTGCAAAGGCCGACTGGGGGTTAAAGGAGACAAGGGTAGACATAAAAAGTAAAGCAGAAGTACTGATCCAAAGGGTAAAGGCAGACTAGCTCCATGCTGTTGTTGGTTCTATCTAGAAAATAAACAGTTAAGCAGAAATAGAAGGATACTAATACTTAATTCAATGTTTTTTTTATTATTATTGAACCCCAAACCCCCAAAGACCTTTAAATCCTGGCTGTATTATTAAGCCATATCCTAAACTTAGGACATATGGGTTTAAAACTATTCAATCACAGTGATCTTAGAAAGACCATGGCCTAATTTGAGCCCTAGCTAAACATGACGATCAATCTAGTGGCACAAGTCAGACTGAAACAAAATTAGTTAAAGGAACAGGCAGGAGGTTGGAGTCAACTCTTGAGGAGCTGAAAAAATCTACTGGTCAAGTAAAAAAATACATTCAGAGAAGAACTTTCAATTGATCCCTTAAAAAATATTCTACCAAGAAGCTGCAAAAGAATACCACTGTTGAAAATCATGAAAATATTTTTTACGTAAGTCATGTAGGAAATTTTTGCAACAGTTACCATCTTTGCAACAACATAATGTGAAAAACATGATGTTAAATTATAATGAACAGGGGCTTAATTCAAGAATGCATCCTTTGAAGTTGTTCTATTAACTATGTGTTTGCTGCTAGCATTTGTTCTGCCAAGTCTTATCAATGTCATGGTGAGAAAAACATTTTTATAAATGTTAAGACATCTCTTTTATTTCTCAGTTTATAGATGCCAAATATGTACACACGGACAAGCAGAAGTTCAATATAAACAAAGAAAATATCATTTTATATCGACACCTTAAGACGGTGCAAGGGGAAAAGGTAATAAAGGAAGGAGGAATACAAATGAAAAATGGAGAGAGAATGGATGATAGAAAACACCCACATTGACATGAAAGAGACATTTAGTAATCGCAGAGCGAGACAACATTTGGCATGGTCCCATCCCCCTTTCAGCTCAGAAGATTTACTTGTCGTTTCGCCTCTGAACCTCCTCATTATCATCTTTCCTATCACTCTATCTTACCGACAGCAGAGAATGGCACCTAAAAGAAAGATGAGGCAGAGATGGAAAGTCTGATTTACATACTTTTTAGAAACTGAGATTGCATCTCATTATTATGTGCTGCATTTTATTGTGTTTGCTGCAAAAAAAGGAAGAAAAAACTGGAAGAGAAAGGGAATGAGCTGGCTGCTGAGCCATCAAAGCTGCTCTCTGTGTGGCGGCATGCTAACACTGGCGACTGTCTTCCATTTCAAACTTGGTAACCCAAACACATAACCATATTTTCATACAGCCCAAAAACAGATTCAAGGACTCACACATTAAATAACAACAAAGAATCAAATCAAACACAGACAGACTTATTCAAACTAGGTAGCTACACACATATGCTGGAATTAATAATCACCATCTGGGTTTGAGGTTTTGAAATAGAAATTTTGTTTTAAATGTAAATGGTTTCATAAATTCTTTTGTATGTGCTTTGGGCTGTATCTCAGCACCTGTGTGTATGCCCGTAAATGCTCAACAATTTGTGTAGAGACATTAACACAGCAGTGTGTTGGCACAAACACACTCTAAAAATTTTGTAAAAGCTAAAAAAAGGGTGAAATTCATTCCAGTGTCTGTAGCAAGATCCTGATTTTCATTTATCTGTCAGAGCAGCTTTCTGCCACAGCATGGCTGAATTGATTTGTTGCACCGTTGCACCACAGGCAATGACCTACAACATGTACGTAAATCACTCAGGCAACTGGAGCATAGAAATACTGGAATGTTTCAGAGTACGTGCATTAGTAAATTAACCAATGTTCACTAGATTCAGAGACAGTGTACTGTTTTCTTTCAGAATTTCTGGATAAATATATTCAATTGCATACTTTTATAAATCAAAATTTCGCCAGATTCAAAAGACCTGTCCAGCATGCACCCAGGCTATTGACTTATATTATGGTCTATACGGTGTGTCTGTGTTGCCCTGTTATGGGTAGACAGGTTGGTTCCTAGACTAGAATCCTATGTTCTGACTACCCTGTGACCATTTAGGGTTAAACAAGTATAGGAAGTGGATGGATGGATAGATGTAAGATTCTGAGGTTCTAAACTCTATTAATGGTAATGACTGGTGCTTATTAATGGTGTGAGTATTCCCTCACCCAGTGACAGAAAAATAGACAAATCAAAACAAAAAAAACACACACACACACAAAGTTCAGTCAGCATAGAGAAGAAATACATTTATCGAGCTAACATCAAGTAGCTTCAAAGTTGGGTCAAATAAATAGTTTCTACATCACTACAAAGCAGCAGCCTGTGGGCCTGTGCAAGTACGGTTTAGATTTATAGGATTAGGGGTTAGATTCAGCAACCTTTCCAAAAGATGGGAACAAGTTTCAACATTAACCATGTTAACTGCCACCCTGAAAATACCCCAAGACACATTAAAAATCATACCCAAATTTAATTAGATGATGCTCTTGAACCACTTTGAGCTGATTAAAAATCATGTTGCCGTTTTTAAAAGGTAAGCACTGAACAGTCCATTTTGTTTATCTGTGAGTAAGTAGTCATCTTTGTAAAGAAAAAAAATAGCAGTCCAACCTGCTGTAATGGTAACCAGTTTTTAATGACTGAAGATGCACACCAGTGTTAATGATATTAAGTTAGAGGGTAAATAATTAAATTTATCCACACTTTGTAAAGGCAATATTCTGGGAGCTGCTTGCTGCAAACATGAAACACAACCATAGGTGGTTTAGCAGTTCTTTTCAAAGTATATTTATCTCTTTTAAGTATCTCTCACTTGGCTACTTTACAGCAGCATAGGAGATAAACAGTGCTGTGTGTATATACAAGTTTCTTAAATGAAATAGAAAATATCACAAAATTGATTTTATAGAAGTGATTGGGGTAATAACTATAGTACACAGACATTTTTAAGCATTAGAGGGATTTTTTTGATTTTTTTTTAAATTGTCTTAAATGAAACTTATAGAGAGGTGGGAAGACATGCTGCAAAGGTCTCTGCACATAAGTTGTGCAACTAACCTCTCTACAAAATAGAATAGATTAAATTGTTGATACAAACTATAGATTCTTAAAATATAAATACAAAATGTGTTCTTTACACACCACACCCGTTCCTAGTGAAACAAATACATCTTCACGGTTTTAGGGTGTGTTCACACTAGAAAAGACCTTTGTTATTATCTGGTCCTAAAGCAGATGTTTTTAGTCTCTAGTTTGTGAACTCTGCGTTGCCAAAGTGCAAAGAAAACATATACATAGCAATGGTTAAGGCACACAAACATAAAGATTGAGACTTTCAATTCATGGATGATTATAAAAAACATACTTATGTGTAATATATTACATGTCTGTCATTATATCCCTGTAATTATTACACACTGTAGCTTTAAGTCTTGTCTAAAAGTACAGTACACAGGGTGTCTAACTCTGGGACTAAAACTGGTAGTTGGTTCCACAGCAGATGAGTCTGATAACTTAAAGATCTGCCTCTAGAACCACTAGTAGCCTGCAGACTTAGAGCAAAGTGCAATATTAACATTATAAGGAACAATCATGTCTTTGATATAAGGTGGAGCCTTGGTATTTAGGGTTTTATAGGGAAAGCTAAATTACAAGAAATATAATCTTTCTTTATAATTTTTGCATCAAATGGATTTTGCATCAAATTAAGGCTTTCAACTACAGTGTGGGTTTCCTGATAGTAAAGAATTACAATAGTCCAGCCTTGAACTAACAAATCCAGTTTCTTAACCTCACCCCTGGACAGTATATTTTTTGCTACATTTTTTAAATAAAAGAAGAAAATTCTAGAAACCTGCCTAATATTGAACCTAAAATACAAGTCTTATTCTTAAATAATGACAAGGTCTTTAATGTGATCCTCTGAGACCAGTTTAATGCCATCCAGATTAAGTGATTAACCAAGTAACCATGTATTCGAGATATGCCTGTACTCTATGTATTAGGTCAGTTTCTTTAGAATTTGTGAACACATAAAGTTGAGCAT
>JAUZNJ010029748.1:0-15231 GCA_034780135.1 Jordanella pulchra
CTTCCTGATAGTAAAGAATTACAATAGTCTAGCCTTGAAGTAACAAACGCATGGACTAGTTTCTCAGCATCTCCCCTCCCCTCTTCAGTTCTTGAATTTCAATTGGACCTGTTGCATATTTATCTTATATATGGGGGATGAAAAATGACAATATAAATAAATAGGGAAATACACATATAACTGCATGGAAAAATAAATATAAAAAAATACATGTAAATCCTTAAATAAGTAAATGAAAAATAAATAAAATCTTTTGTTCATGGCAAATCCTTTAAGGTTTGTATTCATTTATATATTTTCTTTTTTGTGTGTGTGTGTCTTAATACATTTATTTATTTGTTCACTTCATTTATTTGTAAATTCATTTATTTGTACTTTTATTTATGTATTCCCATATTTATTTCTGTATTTCTACATTTCCACATTTATTTATTTCTACATTCCTGTTTCCATATGTTAATGAGGTGGGTGGTTCTAAGAGTTCTTGTTAGCGTGATTGGTTAACTGAGAGAATTACACAGAAGTAAACCATTCATACATTAGTAGAAGACATTTTTCTGGATTCCCATTGGAATCTTGTGGGACAAGAGTTGATTTGACAGATGATCAAGTGATCAGAAAGATAAAGGATTAAAAGTTTACTGGGAGCAAATGAAAGGGGACTCTGTATTGTTTCATCAAGTCAGTGTACAAACAAAATAATTTATCTTTAGTTTTTATTAAACTTCTCAGTAAACTATACAAGACCCTAAGAGAAGCCCACTGGTTTATTTATTTACTTATCCATTCATTTATACAATTAAATGTGTATTTATAGATTTTTTGTTTTGTCATTTTTCATCCCTCATATGTTTATGAACAGACATGTCATTATCTACTAGCAATGACCTGAAAGCCTGATGGAGATTGCTGAATTAAGCCTGACTGTCCTGCAATGAGTCATTGTTAAACAACAGCTTGTTGCGGCCGAAGATCAACCAATACTAATTTAATAAACTTATCTACAGAAAACAATAGGTTCTAGTAAATCCTCCCTAGAGTCTCCTATCAGAACAGCAAAGTTAAATCAAATTCAAGTTTCTAAAAATGCAAACTAGGACACAGCATTAAGGTGAGAACAAATCAATCAATCAATCAATCTATTTATTGTGAAGATTGTTTGAGTCTCAGTCTTGTATTCAAATATTTTTTGCATTTTTTTTCTCACTGAATCTCAAATCTTGCTTTTTTGTTTTTCAGCACTTTGCTAGGAAATGCTAACTGTTCAGCCGCAATAAGCTGCTTGCTTGTTTACCTCCTGTGCATATTCACATTATTGTGTGTTTGTAAAAAAAAACAACAAACAAACTCTAAAATGACAAAAAGTAGGTTGATAAGATGTGAAAATCTCTCAGAGAATCTTCTGTGTGCTTCTATGTGCCACCACAGTGATCTACTGAGTAAATGTGCACTATGTGCACCTGTAACTTCAAACTGAAATGGTCTTAAAGCAAACTTTTTGTGCCTGCAAAAGGATAACAGATAAAACGAAATTCATAACCTCCCCCGCAGTTCCTCTATAACCCAGCAGGGGGTCACGACCCTCTTGTTGAAGGCCTCTGCCTTTGGTTATCTCAGCTTGGATGATGAGTGTCTGTGAGTTTTCAATTTTGACAAAAGATCTGGATTATATTTTGAGCTGAGCTGCTCTGCCAAAAAAAGAAGAAATAAAAACTTTAATCTAAACCAGCGGTCACCAACGTGGGGCCCGCGGGCCCCAAGTGGCCCTTTGAGGTCAACACCAGGTGCCCTGAGTGTCTTCTGAAAACAGAATAACTCACCGGTGTTGAAATTGTATTTTACTCTGTTGCTCTTCTTTTTAAATCATTTATAGAGCATTTCATCATATTAATCATATAGAGCATCTGAACATTTATGGAGATTTCAAAATTACACAGTCTAAAAGAAAATGTAAAAATAAAGAATGGAATATTAGTAGCTCTTCCTATACCTTCGTGACCCTGAAGTAACCCTCAGCCATAAAAAGGCCGCAGTGAACCTGGGCTTTCCTTTTCCTGTATTAAGCTCCACCCCTTTTCCTATGAAATGTGACCAGGAACTACTTGCTGAAGGAAGGTTCCAACATAGTATCCTGGCAGACGGAGAATAATGATCAGTTTACAAATAGCTCAAAGGGTAGCCCTGGGTCCCGTCGATGAGCAAACATAAAGCGTTTCTTTGAGATCATTGCCGCCATCAGAGGGAAGCATATCCCATCTACAGTATGTGTCTGTTCCAAGATAAAAGGAGAAGTAGAGACATTTTTTTCAATTAATTCAGGTGTCATTGTCTGATATTGTTTTTACTGAGCAACGCTAACATAGGTTTAGGTTTTTGCGTAGTCTGATACATTAGTGCTGTCGCATTTAAAACCTCTGAGTTTTGGTTTGGGTTTCTGGTCTTCTGTTCCTGACTGAAGCTTTATAACACGCTAGAATTGATTGGTTCTATCTCTGTATATGATGCAGTCTCAGAGCTTTCTCTGCTGCAGGTCCAGTGATTTACCTCTACATGTCAGACAGGCTTCCTCTCTCCATGTTTTAAAGTCTTGTTTAAAATCACACTTTTATCCCTCGACTTACTGACAGACGCTTTTAACTTCAGGATGCTTTTAATATCCCTGTCATTGTAACTGTTATTTATCACCTGATTTCTTCTGTTGCTTGGCTCTTTGGTTGATCCTGTTGCTGTTTCAATGTGCTTTATAAATAAAGTGTGGTATGGATGTAAAGAAATGTATGAAGTCTTCAAAAGGAAGGTTGGTGCAGATTATCAGTTTGGGGGGAATTTAACCTGTTTCAAATCACCCATTTTCCTGGATGGGAAATGATCTGCACACGTGTCTTTCAGGGAACGTCCGCAATGATGAAACCTTTGTGCATGAAATACACAATAGAATTTATCAAAGAGAAAGTACAAGAGGATCAGAACATTTGAGATAAATGCTTTTCGGATGAATAGATTGATAAAACCCAAACAAAAGTTAGTTAATGAAAAATCCAACCGTAAATAAAGAAAGCAGGATTTCTTCTCATTCTCCAACTTTTTGGCATTATCTGAATAAAACCATTACAGATTGTTGGAAGAATGTACCATAACTGATGTTTTCTTTTTTTCAGTGATCTAATCAATTCTCTTTATGTCTCTACAGAAATTTACTTTACAGCCTCCCAGGAAAGCCTGCTCAGTTCTCCCTGCTCAGGTTCTCACAGGAAGTGGCCCTGCATTGCAGCGTGACAAGCAAGGCAGCGAAGCACTACTCTCTAAGCAAGGAAGCACTTTGCCAAGGGGCCAAGAACCAGTCCCTGTCCCTGATCCTCAGGGCCCTGCACTCAGCTGAGAGGCTGGTCAGTTTTGGGTTAGATTTGTTTGAAAATTACCCAAGTGGCACAAAATGATTTCGATCCAGAGACACTAAGAGCTGAACCTTTATAATCCTTCTGCTGTTCAGCAAAAAATAAACACATTTGTAATTCCTGCTACTTTTTATCAATCAAACCTGGCAAAAAAAAACAAAAAAAAAAAAACGATTTTTTTAAAGCATGAATGTAGCAAACCCAACTTGTCACACACATGCTATTAGATATGCAAATAATATAGAAAAGATGGTCTGCTTAAATTGCACTAATCTGTCTTCCAAAGGGTTTGAAGCAAAAATTCAAATGTTTGTTTTCTTAATTCTATTTTACTTACGTCTAATACCCTCTACTTAATGACACAGTCAGACATATGAAGCTGCAATTCAGAATTCAAGTGCAGCTTGAACTAGATTTAAATTTTTAACTAAAAAAACGTGTGAGTCTATGAATTTCTTTTCAAAGATGTAGTTTTGGTAAATATACCTAATGCTTGGTCTCTTTCAGCACGTTACGTGTTTTAGGGTCCGCTGGCACCATTATGCAGAGCTTTTGAGAAAGCGCACCTAAGAAAGAAACAATCCAGGAATCCGTTTGATGCTAAATGAGATGCTGCTTAAGGATTTTCCAAGGCTCCTTCCAAATACCTCAACATTTTAGGACACTTAAGCCAAAGTGAAAGTGCATCAGCATATGTTAAAAATAGGTGTTATCCAAATAGTCCTGACATGAAGGAAGGAGGTTGGAATAAGAAGCTAAATGCTTCCTATTGTCAGTTCATTTACCTGAACTGTGACACACTGACTTTCCTGGTCACCTGTGCATGACAGGACAAAACGCCGCAGCCCACTTAACCCTTTAAAGCCCAAACCATGAAATAATTGACTGAAAATTCAGATTTTTTTAATATTAGAGTTGTCATTGAATTCTATGAAAAAATATGAAAAAACATACATTTTGTAGTTAAATTTGAAAAGTTAAATTTGTTCATTATTTGCATCAATTTTGATACGTTAGCCATTTCTGTATAATCTTTTATGCATTTTCTGTTCCCTATATATTTCTGATTTATTAAGTCGGGTTCTCAAAAGCGAAAATATCCCACTGATGACGCAGTGGTCTCAAAAATTCATGTGTCAAATATGATACACTTAGCTTTAAAGGGCTAACAGATATTAACAAATATACATTATTACTCTACTTCTTGGGACACATGCTTATGTATACACCTTTATATGTTTTGGGTTTTACAACCCAAAATTTTAGCCTTTTGGTACATTTGTGTAACTTGTTTTTTCTGAAGGCTATAGTCCCAATTTGACTACAATCATTTATGTGCTTGTGAGTCGTGTGTTAAAATCCCTAAGGTTGAATGCTGTTTAGATTCAACACAGCATTCTGGCGTTCCTTTCCTACCCTAGATATAGTTCTTACTGTTTAACTCGTGAAAGGTGAAGAATTGGGTACTTGGAACAGAAGGTAGGAGCTAAAATTTGAGGTATTTGAAAAGAGGTCAAATTGTATGTGTAGGTCTTCATTTGTATAAAAAAATCAGGTTGATAATAAATCTTTTCTTCCCTGCAAGCTGTAAAACTCTAAAAACTATTAACCAAAAGAGCAAAAGCCATTCTAGTGTCTGCTAAGATCACTGTGAGCTAATCTATGCTGTATAGCTATTTAATTTAAAGGGAAATAACAAGCAATAAAAATGAAAACATTTTAGGTTTTTAATCCAATCAACAAACAAAGCATCAAAGGGTTTATTTCATACTTTTTGATTTGCTCTTATTAAAGTATTCCCAAAGGGAAATATCAGTTTCTGTCTACTGCAATTCTTCATTTCATGTCATGTGTAGGAAAAATTTAGATGAAAATAGAACACAATTCTAAATAATCAATGTTCCTTACAAAAGTATTCATAACCTTTGAAATTTCTACATTTTCTATAGTCAGTAACCCTCAGTCAGCACGTTGGAGAACCATGTTCTAGCTATAGGTTTTATGGGGGGTGGGGGGTGCCTTGCATTACCGGGCATCTAGAGACTGAAGATTTGGCTAATTGTTTACAAACAGCTAATGCCCTATAAGAGGCATGCCTTTTAAGAATTGAATGGATGATGCAAAGTCCAGTTATTTTTAAATGTGATCACCCCAAAGGGCTTATTTCATTTATATCATTGAAAGTTGAAAGAAAGAAATAATATACGGCATGTGGTTGTCCGCTACTCAGGAAATCCGGCCTCTTGAGAAGGTGCTGCTGTGTCTAAAAACGAAGCATCTAAATCTAATTCATATTCTCCTGAAGAGTTGAATTCTGACTTCAAATACATCAGAAGTCTCTGTCTGACAACTGACAACTTTAAAAACACAATGCTGGACATAAAAAGACAAATGCTTTAACAGCAGCTGTAAACTGATTAAAAATCAAACCATTTTAAAGTTTTGCCCAGACTCTATAATTGGTCTCAGGTGAAGCCTCCTGCCTACGGAGAGGTAGACCTGACTTTAACCTTAAAGCTACAGAGAGCTTGTTTAACTGTGTCAATCAGTCCTTGGTTCATTCTGAGTAGTTATTTCACTGATTTTTCATATAGATTTATACCAAGCTAAGCTGTCTGATCCGACATTTTTCAACTTAACCTATCATTTATAGTTCTCAAGGTGCACAAATTATCACACAAGCAAAACGTTGAGGACTCTTTTTAGGTTATTTCAATTTTGTTTATTTTCATAAACTCCATTTATTTAATTTTATTAACTGTGGTATTGCAGCAATATGATCAATTTGTTAACAAAAAGGTTATATTTGGTTTAAAAAAAAAGCAGAGAATAGTTCTAGAAAACTACATATTCATTGTGAATCCAAAAAATTAGACACATGCTTGTTATTCTAATATGTTAACTCATCAAGCTGTTCAATGTGTGCACTGAGAGCAGGAAATCATCAGAGACCAGGTTTAATTGCTGCCATGGGAAAAATGTCAGCTGTGCTGCAAGAATTTTAATTTCTTAACAAAACTGCTGTTGTTATTAATGTAGAGGACAAAATATTAATACCATCACAATAACACAAGTTTAAAGATCATAAATGTGCACTTCTTTTGCACTTATATAAATGTCCTGTAAGCTAGCTTAGTTTTTTTTGGGTTCTGTAGTCAGTGGGAGACTAAAATAGGTCCATGTTTAAAGTTCTTATTAATGTCTTAGATGTCAAAAGCCTTTAAGTGCAGGGTTGACAATCATATTTTCAAGGTTTGCAGATGCGGTATGCTTTTTATCATGTTCATGAGATGGCATCCACAGAGCTTCGGGTGATGTCATAAGCTTATTCGTGTGCAAATTCTCAGTCATCCTGGTCATGGCAACCATGAAACAGGCTTAAATCCGATTACCTTCGCTCAGTTTTTCTAATGCAAAAACATTTTAAATTTATCTGTGTAAAGATATTTTGAAATAATCAGGAGAATTTTCTTTAAACATAACATAGCAGTGAATTTCATAAAACACACTCAGACAAAAACTGTTCCACCCCAAAACATAGAACACCTAAACCAAAGCTGTTTATGCAGTCCTCACTGGACTGGTTAAATCTCTGCAGCAAGTTCTGTACACGGCATAGGAGAGCCAGTAGGTCTGTTTATGATTCAGCTTTACAGTTGCACTTCAAGAGCAAAGACACACATTTAACAACCAAAACTTTGAGATCTTTCACAGAGAGGATGGAAGGTTTGGAAGAGGGGTGAAGGAAGCCATCTTTGACCTGGAACTCCTTCTGATGATGTTACAGAAGCAGTGTCATCATGATCGAAATTGCCAAGTAAAAAATAGACACACACAACAAAAGACTTGTGCTTTAGGGGATGGACCTTGTTTCTTAAAAACAGCAGCGTTCCAAGTACAGATTGCTCAAGGGGCAATTAACAAATATTCTTGAATAGGCGTTGAAACATTTTCAGAAAAACAGAGTAAAACTCTTGTTGCCTCCTATTTAAGCCTGTTTTGTGGTCCTAAGATCAATATGTTGATTCTAGCTCCACTTTGAACTTTCTCAAATATTTATCGTTGACTTGTACGCTGGGTTCCTTGGTCTTTTAAATGCTGTTTGTTTTCTAAATGATACTCTTAGGCTTTTACATTAGTCTCACACCAAATGTGGTGAAACAGCTGTACAGCTGCAGTGTGAGAACCACACAAATCATTACAATCAGTGTGTACATTGACACTAGCCATGGTGCAGTGTGGGTGTGTTTATGCAGATCAAAGAAATCTTTCCACAAGAAGGAAGTTTGGCTGGACGCAGCAAATATCCCAAGTTGCTGCATTTCACATTCCAAACTGGAAAAGTTGGGTGCCAGACAGTTTGGTTCATTTCAGTTCATTTTTATAGAGCCAATTCAATTCAGTTCAGTTTGTTTTTATTGGACCAATTCACAACACATCATCTTAATGCACTTTACAGAGACAATTCAATGAGATCAGATCATCTAGTCAGATTGGTAAAAAACTTTAAATCTAAGTAAAAAAAACAGCTGATTGCGTCAAGTCATTGACTTTGCAGGGTTTGCTCCTCCTGAAGAGCATGGGCGACCGTACATGTTTGTTTGCATTGCAGCCCCAGTCGGCCTTCTGCCGACAACGACTGGGGATTCTAAGAGAGAGAAGCAGATATACAAGAGAAAAGCACTAATCTATAAATACTCTATATGTTAGGAAAGGCAATGGTAAACCAGCTCCGTCAAGGAAATAAACAGCTAAGCACACAAGCAATGAGCCCATTTTTATGTTGAAGGGAAGAAAGAGAGAACTTACAGTTAGTGGCAGTAAACCTCCTTGTTGGAGATGATAAAGCTTGTATGACAAAAAAAGCAGAGAGAACCAAAAGTTAAGGGTTGAACCAACAAATTACAGAACAGGATAAAGCAATAGAGTTAAGCAGAATGATAGAAAGTGCTCCCTATGTCCTCCAGCAGTCTTAAGCCTATAGCAGCATAACTATAGAGATAGCTCAGAATGACCTCAGGGACTCCAGCTCTAAGCTTTATCAAAAAGTAAAACTTTAAAAAAAAAGTCCCTGTGAAATTTTGATTAAATTAAACCCACCAACCTACACTAATTTGGCTAATGAAAAAAAAGAAGGCAAAACTCCCAGAAAGAGTGTTTCTTTTTTTTATTTTTCTTGCAAGCTCCTTTTCTGCTGCTGGAGCGCAGCGTTACAGAACAACTGGACTTATACTGAGATTCAATGAATACTTTTGTAAGGTTTTGTACAGCTTCATTTTTGCCACAGTTTACAAAAAAATTGGTTAATTTAAAGAGTGATATATTTTGGAGGTTGAGACATAATCAGCAGTGTTCAGCCTCCGTGGTCGGACTGAACAGTCAGTAGTTGACAATCATGAAACGAGTTACTCCAGAGGGCAGATAATTGCTTTAGAAAAAAAAAAAAACAAATAAAGATGAATAAGAACTTTTTTTCCTGAAAAAAAGCTGAAGAGGGCTTCAGATTTCATAGTAGTTATGCATGATCTTTGGTAGATCTTTGTTTTAAACTATTTAGTAAAATAGTTTTATGCTTTGAAAAACAATGTATATTTTAACATATTTGTAGTGGTAACATTTTCTTGGCACGATGATGGATTAGTGTCATGTATTTTATAACATTTTTCTTGACACGTATTTGTTGGTTATAAGTAAATATATTTCAGGAGACCACTTAGAAAAACAGGCAAAGCACAGTTTCCATGTTTCCTGTATTTGCCAGACTGTCTGGCTGATGTTAGTGTTTCTAAAGCCATGTGATTAAAAAAAGTAAACTTTTAGTCTTTTGAATAGATCGTCTTTCTAAAATAGATGTGCATCGTTTTTCCAAGGGTTTCATAGGAAGCATTTTGTACTTCAAGTCGATCATTTGTACCAAGCTTTTAAATGCGCACAATTACAGTACTGATAAAAGAAAATAGTCAGGGATGAAATATTTGTTTGTGTGCCTTTAATGAGCACCTTTCTTTACTTTGTTTTGTTAAGGTTTTCAGGAAAAAAGGAAAAAAAATCTAAATGCTGACTTTGAATTGATTTTAATTAATTACTCTCTGTTGTTTTGGGGCTATATGTGGTTTTCACATAAACATGTATTTGACCCAAGTTTGGGTGCACTTAGTTTCATCAGACCCTAGTTTTTGTGCAATATGTTCTTCCTTGTAAAGCTGTTTTAGAAAAACAAATTTGTGTGTGTGTTTTTATATCTATATGGTGAAACTTTTATTTCTAACTTGTCTTGTATCATTATTATTGCAAGAGGGACAAACAAGCAATGGAAAGGTAAGGTTAGAGACTGCAAATTCTAATCTGAGCCAAGAGATGCCACTGTGCTCTACAAACTTGACCTTTAAAAAGGTGAGCAAGAACAGGTTGGCTGTAATTTTGAAAACAGATAAATTGTGCTATATGATGGAGGGTTGTAAATATAATTCTTTATTTATCAGGTCATTTCCAAGGCCGAAGCTATTGTTGCAGGAACTGTTTGTATGTCGATCTGAAAATACAGGCCTCACCCTCTTGTGCTCTCATGGGTTCTAGACATATAGTTTTTGCTGTCTTGCCCTGTTTGGATCATTTTTGTCTTTTCTAGCATTGTGGTATTGAGTTGTTTTTCTTGCATCAGAGTGTGTATGAATGTATACGAAGTGAGGGTTTTCTAATTAACTCAAATGTCTCTTTGTCTGGTGGAACTGTCAGCTGTCTGAAAACAGCTTGTTAAACATCCATTATCCTGCTTTTTTAAGCCTTCCAATGTCAACTATACATGCATATGATGAAATATTTCCTTTGACTTTAAAGAGTAGTAGAAAGTGTAGGTGTCGTCCATTTCATGACGTCACCATATCACGCCACCTCTGGCCTTTAAAAAGGATGAACAAAGTTTGAGACCTCATGCAGCTAAATAACATATTTTTTTCTAATTAGACATTAGCTAAATAAAGAACAGTTACTGTACCTGTGTAGATCCACTGCTAAAAGAGCAGCTTTGTCTCCACTTTGTGCAGAAATTATACTACTCTGCCTTACATCATCGTTCAAAGAATGTAGGCATGTTTTTATTGGGCAGGTGCAGCTCAGATTAGGCCATTTAAATTTTAGAAAAATACACCAACTGATTCCACTGGAAAAGACTGTATAGTTCTGTCAAGGTTTGCAAGATGTTGTCCTTATTTATGAAATTCTGCTCATGTTTTACCTTATGTCAAAGCATGCAAGGGGAGGAATTACTTTTTTACCTAGCTACAAGGTTTGAAGAGCTTTTTAATTGTTTAAAGAATCATTATAGCATGCTGTACATTTTCTCAGGTCTTTTTTTTTTCTGCTCTTAAAATCTGTTTATTAATCAATGAAATTTGTAATAAAAAAATCAAAGGAGCCAAATACTGTTTGCGGAGTATTTAAAAAAAAATGAAAGAGATCAGTGACAGATATGGAAAGGATGGGTTTTGCAAGGAGTTGCACATTTAGAACCATACCAGAGGGAGTAAGACAAGGAGTCAGTGTACCAGGCAGATAACAGTCTGTCAGAACAGAGATACCAGATCCTTGGAAGTCAGTTTCATCTCTGTCACTGATCTGTGTTTAATTTAGATGGGTCCAAATTAGACTATTTCATCACTTTATATTTAAATTGTTTTTTTTGTGTTCATGTTTTAATGTTGTTGCTGTCATTAATGGGTTGTTGACATGTTGTTGTTTGCATGTTTTTATTTGCTTCTCTGCTATTTGAACTCTTGAAGTTATTTTTAAATGTCTTACAATAAAAATGTCTTTATGCCTGAGTCTGTTTTTACTGTTAATGTTATACATAACATCCCTTCTACTTCATCAGTTTAATCACAATTCCCTTTCTGAAGTTGAGCTATGTCGACATATGCACCTCATCAAGTCAACACAGTTTAATTGAGAAGCATCTTAATGGGGGGAAGGAAACTTGAATTGACCTGACACCACATGTCACCCCAGAGGCTCGTTACCAACGGAACAATCATGAGGCGAAACACACATTCAATCCCTTTTACCTTTATTGACAACAATTGGGAACATATAGCAAACACTGGGATTTCATCATTTAATAAAAGAAAAAAAAGAACAGTATAGTATCTCAATTCAATTCATTTTTATTTATATAGCCCCAAATCACAAAACATCATCTCAAGGCTCTTTACAGAGACAGTTCTATCTAAATCGTACAGTCACAATGGTTCAAAGTTTTCTATCTAAGGAAAACCATCTAATTGCATCGACTCATTGACTCGACAGCAATCCCTCAAACCATGCATGCATGTAGCGACAGTGGAGAGGAAAAACTCCCTTTTAACAGGAAGAAACCTCCAGCAGAACCAGGCTCAGTGTTACCGGCCATCTGTCGATGCCGACTGGGGTTCAAGAAGACAAAAGCAGGCAGTTGTCAGCTCCACTGCACCCCATCCAGGAAAGACACAGCCAAGCAGACGAGCTCCAAGCCAGCTTCCATATCAGAGGATGAAAGAGAGCACATCCAGTTAGTCACAATAAGAGAAACAGAACTACACAAAAAAATAAAAAACAGGCCAAGCTCCAACATCTATAAACCAAAAAGTTGATGGTAGCAGCACAGCTGATATTTCCATCCAGAACGTAGTCACTGCCGAACAGGAACAGACCAGATGAAGCTACTATGATGATAAAAAGCAGACAAAGCAAAAATAATGCAGAATGGGAGAATAGAGAATAGGGATAGAATGAAGCAGAATGAGGAGATGTGGTCCCTATGTGATCTAGCAGCCAAAACATAAGCAGCACAATGGAAAAAACAGCTCAGGATAACCTAACTATTCTAGAAGAGGTCTGAGAAAGGAGAGACGTCCTGTTAAAATGCTTTCAGTTAGTAACATGCAATTCAGACATGTATAACCCAAAGTCTTTAAAGGGTGGAACAAAGTTAATTTTATTACTTCAACGAAAAAGATAGACAAAGGCCTGCCAACCTCATAAACAGCTAAATACAACAGTAAAAAATGGCAAATAAAGGTTGGTCATCGTTAGGAAGGAAACAAGCAAATCTTTCCTGTTTTTGTCAAGAATGCATTGTGTGCTCACGTTTAGCTTGGAAACAGTCAGCTTTGCTCAATTATTTATGAAGGCATGTGGTCATAAACTGAATCCAAGGCTTGCTGGCATGGGGTTCAAATAATCCTACATAGTGTGATTATAAACGAGATAAAAACACTTCAGATTTTCACCTTCTCTTTTATGTTTACTTTATTTACTCACCTAGAGAGGTGGGCTGAGTAGCACTACATATTTTTTTATTCAAGTAAAAGTAAATAGTAGTCTTGCAAGAAATTAGTCAAGTAAGAGTAAAAGATTCATTGGATAAAAAGGCTTCTGAAGTGCTGAGTAACTGCTTACTTAAAACAAGCTTGTTATTAAATAAGTAAAGTTTCTGAAGATGGGTAGAGTGGTCAAAAAAAATAACCTAATTAAGAGTAGTGGTACTTTTAATATCCTGCTATTAATTTCAAATAAATGATCACTAGTTAAAGTCAAAGGCTCTTTTATAATTTCTTTTATAAACAAAATAAATGCAGATATAATTGTGCTCTGAACTGCCGTTGGTAGGGAGGGTTTTTAGAATAGATTTAGAAAGTTTTATTAAAATAATTAAAACTGTTCTTTAAGGATTTTTTCATAAACTAAATGGTTTCCTTACCTGAATATTTTAGTTCATGATTCATGCCAGGGACTTCCGATTTATTAATTTTGAAATTGTTTTATTTACACCATTTTAAAGAAAGTTTAAGATTTGGGCTAATTTTTATTGAGGTGGGCAGGTTTTACGCTGTGTTTGGCCTCAAAACTATCAGCTGTAGCAATCCTCATGCCTTAACCAGTTAGCATCCTCGTTATATAAGACATTGCTACCAGTATTGCCAAATCTTCAGCTATAAAGTTACAACTGGCTGCTCTAAAAGCCAATAGAGAAAAAGTTATTGAAAAAACTCCAAATACATCTAAAGATAAAAAGTCTATACAATAGTTAAGGTGTTTGGTAATGCTGTACCTGAACTATAACTACATGAATCAGTTCTGTTACTGTATGCTATGAATTAAATCTGAAGACAATTAGCAGAGGCCCAAACACTGGATGAGGCTACATGAAGTCAGTGTTTGCTGGTGAGACTGACTACCTGTCATTGCTTTGGAGGAAGGAAGGGCTCACAGTAGCACTCACTGCATGCTGAAGAGAGTAAAGTCATAAAGTCAGAGGGACTGGTGCTTTCAAGTTGTCACAAAAGTCACACAGAAAAAAAAACAATTAGGTTGGTCGTTAAGTGCTTTCTTAAAAACAATCACACCAGAGGTCTGAAAAGTGTCCACCTGGCCCACCCTGCCAGTGGTTAACTTTGGCCAAAGTTGAAGCTATCTGAGCAGGTTGCTTCAACTTTGCCAAAGTACCTGACGTGGTTTACAACAAGCAACCCCTACCTTTTAGTCCTGAGATGTGTCTAGGAGCAACTCGTTGTGTTGTGGTCTTTTTAAATATAAACCCACACACACAGACCTTCACTCTATCTTGTTCATCCATTTCAGTAGTTTGACAGTAAACATATGATTATCTAGGAGTGCAGAAAGCTAGAACGTAATGGATTAATACTCCCAAAAACCACACATTTTCATTTTTCCCCTCGGAGTTGTTCAAGCTTCAAGTGTTTAAATGTCTGCGTATGGAATCTTTACTGTGCTTCTAGAGACTTCAAGAACGCAATTACATTTATTAAATAGATAATATAGGTGGATTTTACGCGATATGCTGTACTAACTACAATACAAAACAGTAGTCTTTATTTACAATGAATTTAGTCTGGTGTCAGTGAGAAACAAATTAGGTTGAATGAAGGTAATTTGTACCAACAGTTAATCAACAGCTGATCACCTTGACATATTCATGCCATTTGTGGCACCTAATCAGAGCTCCTCTCTCTTGCTTTAGCCCTGTAGAGAGGGCAGCTCAAAACTGCTTCCTATGTGAATGCAGCCTTAAGCATTGTGAAGGAGAACGAAAGAAAAGGAACAAAGAAAATGAAAGCAAATGACACAGACAAGATGAGCGCTCAAACAAGGCCCCAAGCTATCATCAGAAATACTGTACCTTCCCAACATCACAAACAACATTAGTAAGCACTGCACCTTTCAAAGAACGCTTAACATCCTTCCTTTTTTAATGCATTATCCGTTGCATTTCTCTCTGCTTCAGGATTTTAAGAATTATTTCATTAAGGCAAGGACAACTCTGACCCACAGAGAGGACAAACTAGAGGTAAAGGTTGGGTTGTCGGATTATGTGAAAAGGGAAGAACTGTTGATTTCCCTTGAGCAACAGTTGAAAAGAAAAATATGAAGATAACCACAACGAAAGGATTTAAAAACACTGTTAAGATTGGCATTTAGGATTTGACCTCATCCCTGTCCTTTCTTAGAAAAGTTTCCCAAACAACTTTTGTGAGAGAACACATTGCTTTGTGTAATGTGACAAATACCTTTGTGACAATGTATAACCCTACGTGAAAATCTGACTGTTTTTGTGATGTTAACACAGCAACTAATGCCAGGACTCCTTGTTTGAATCCAACAGATCTGGATAAGATTTGGGGACCTGCATCTTTTAACCAGGGTCTTTTTCTTCAGTGTACAGGACCTGGTGGAGGCAGGAAGAGCCAGTCTACACAAACACACCTTTCAATTCAATTCAGTTTGTTTATATAGCGCCAAATCACAACACATGTCATCTCAAGGCACTTCACAAAGACAGTTC